>BGNK01003222.1:0-71602 GCA_003297005.1 Symbiodinium sp. clade A Y106 | reverse complement strand
GGCGTGGAGGTCACGTAGGTGTCGTAAGTCGCGCGTGCCACCTCCAAGCAGGCGCTGAACCAAAGGGCCGCGCGGTCTGAGAGGCTTCCGATAGCCTGCTCGGCCTCGTAGATCCAGTCAGAGAACTCCACCGCGGCATCAGGACCCACCTCCGGCATCGAGGGCAAGTCCACCGTGCCCTTCAGGTCGCCTTCTGGGCGTCCCAAGTAGGCTTGTTGAAGTTGGGCAATCCCTTGAACCAAGAGACTCATGGGGTCTCCTGGCGCAGACAGCGGCGCAGTTGTACTTCAATGCGTCACACCAGGGATCGCATTTGCCTTTGGCATCGCTCCCGAACTCGCCCCAGTCGCCGAACCACCTCCGCCGGACCCTTGAGGAACACCAGCTCCTAGNCCTGGTGGATCACCTCCGGCAACATCTGGAACGCCTTGATGATCAGAAGGATTGCCCCGAGAAACTCCATGATCGTGCCGAGGTAGGTCCTGAGAGCGCCGCGCTCCCTCAGAAACATCCCGTAGGCGATCGCCGGCATTTGGTTGTAGTCCAGGGGGATCTCCAAGGAGCCGTCCTTGTCGGTGAACTGGTGCTTCAAGCGTTCCGCCCTGTGTCACTTCTCGGTTGACCACAGTCTCCTGGGGCCCCAAAGCAACTTCAGTTCCACCTCCTCCCTGACTATCCAAAGTCGGCGCCTGACTCAGCAAACGACCAACCACATCACGAAGCTGCTGGTTCTCGGCCAGCAGGGCTTGCTGCCTCTCTTCATGTTGAAGCAGCTGCTGACGAACTTGCCTCTGAACTTCTGTAACGATCTGCTCCTGTGTCAGCGACTCCCTCGAAGAAGCACTCTGAGGTTGCTGATGAGAGGCNTGCTGCCTCTCTTCATGTTGAAGCAGCTGCTGACGAACTTGCCTCTGAACTTCTGTAACGATCTGCTCCTGTGTCAGCGACTCCCTCGAAGAAGCACTCTGAGGTTGCTGATGAGAGGCACCGTAAAGTAGCGGAGCCTTGCGCACCCACTGGGCCATCTGCTGCTCAGCGGCTGCTGTAAACAACCGAGGTCTCGGAGANTCCCTCGAAGAAGCACTCTGAGGTTGCTGATGAGAGGCACCGTAAAGTAGCGGAGCCTTGCGCACCCACTGGGCCATCTGCTGCTCAGCGGCTGCTGTAAACAACCGAGGTCTCGGAGAAGCTGCCGTCCAACTGCCAGGCGGGGTCAGGTTGGGATGCTGTTGAGGAGGTTCAGGTCTCGACCTATTCTCCAGGAGCGGGGAAACCATTGCACCAGCTTGGCTCACCCTTCGCTGAACGAACTCTCCCAAGCGTTTGTCGGTGTTCGGTAAGACGACTCTCCGTCGCGCATCATGAGCTCCCGGTAAGTCCTCAGGCGGCGAGAAGTTCACCTCTCCCATCATGACCTGTTGAGTCACTTGTTCCATGGTACCTGAAGGCTCGACAACTTGCGAACGTACCGTAGGAGGAGGTCGAGCCAAAGGGTCGTAAGGGACCCCGCTTGACATTGTCTGTTCCACAGAGGCTAACTGCGATGGGCCCAAAGGAGGTGGCTCATCACGTGGGGGAGGCACGGCACCAGTTGTAGTCACCACAGAACTTTCATCCGCAGCAACAGCACTAACCAAAGGCCTTTGCTCACCCACTGCTACACCCACTTCACCAACCACACGCTCTGAGGTCACGACAGCTCCTGAAGCATTGCTTNTGCTTCCATTGGCCAAGCTCGTTCCTTGGCCCTCAGCAACTGACACACCCATTGTGCCATAGTCAGGTCCATCCCTTTCGCCTTCCAACGAAGTCGGCATCAACGGTTTTGGGCTCATAACCTGAAGAGCTTCAGGCTCTAGGGTGGCTCAAGGGAGGCAAGACCATGCATGCACGCAGATCGAAAGTGTTTTTCCACAAAGGCAAGCCTGTGTTGTGAAGCTACTTCCTTGACAGATCTTTACAAGCTTCAGAAAGTCCTTAAGACATTGCCTGACTGAACTCAAGATGCTCAAGCTTCTCGCTTGAGCCACAGTGCATACAGCCGTAGATCNTTTACAAGCTTCAGAAAGTCCTTAAGACATTGCCTGACTGAACTCAAGATGCTCAAGCTTCTCGCTTGAGCCACAGTGCATACAGCCGTAGATCAGACGTGTTCACCTATACATTCACAGAAACACACATATGTATATATATATATATGGCAGTGCATCCCAATGTGTATGGCTACAAGGCAATTATACCCGCCCCATTCGTTCAATTTTGTTGGTTCATTCCTACCTTCAGTGTGATTTTCCAGTCTTCGTGTCATCATGACTTGTCATTGTGAGGGGCCAGACTGCCAGACTGCTTCATCCACAAACCACTCTAGAGTCTAGCAGTCTAAAGCTTACCCAACACTTCACGGGGAAACACGGGTTCCCAACTCCAGCACCAGAGCCAAACAACAAAAAGAGAAGCCCACGAAGTCGCCTTACATTAGGGACCCAAAAAGCACATAAGCATAAGCATTTTAAGGGGATATCCCTACCTTATTGGGCTTCATTATAAGGGGGTTTATATGAGGTTCAGGGTTTAGGATTTAGGAGGCTTTAGAGGTTCGGGGGTTTAGGGTTTAGGGTTTGGGGTTCAGGGTTTAGGGTTTAGGGTTCTTTATAATTCTCAGCCCTAAAGCCTCAAAGCCCTGTACAAATCTCGTAAGACCCTCTATCAACCTTGCAAGAACCTTCTGAGCCCCTAGCAGAACCCCGCAGTCAAGATTCCCTTGTAGGATCCCCCTACACCCTAAAGGGTTTAGGGTTTGGGGATTTAGGGTTTAGGGATTTAGGGTTTAGGGTTGAGGGCACCAAATCCAGGTTCAGGGTGTCATGCGCCGTGGGATGACCGTGGAAGCCCTCCAAGACTTCGTCTTGACCCAGGGCATGTCAAAGGCGGGCTTGCAGTTCTACTTCAGGGCTTATAGGCTATAGGGTTTACTTCAGAGCTTATAGGGTTTTGCTTCAGGGCTTATAGGGTCTGGGGCGTTGGTTCAGGCTTTACGCGTGTTGCTTGTTGTAGGGTGTCCGTTCGGTTGCAGAAACTTGTTTATCAGGTTTCCTTGCAAGAGCGTACAGGGTTTTAGAGTTTACTAGTCAGTATATCCAGCTTGTCATTCACTCTAGATTCTCCTGTTGCTTCTCCCAAAGAAGGCAGGCAGTCTTTAAGAGCCTGTGTCCCACTACCGCGTGCCTTAGCTACGCAGTAAACTTTTGATCGTATTAAGGTTCCACGTATGACTTAACAGCCATCTTGTTGAAGCAGCCTTCAAGATCTTCAAGTTACTAGCTGAGTGGATTTCTGGGATAATAGTACCCACTATAAAACTGAAGGTGTGTACTTTTTGGGGCTCGTGAACTCAGCAACTAGGTCAAGAAACCCTGTAACACCTTCTACAACTATAGAATCGGAGGGATCCTTCTTTTAAATCCTAAGCTCTGTTTTTGTTGCGGTATTGGGCGCCCTGGGCTTTCATGAGGATTGTAAGGAGTTGTCGCAATCTTTGATATAGGGCCTGGAGCAGTTGGGTTTAATGCTTTGTGATTACGGGTTTAGGGCAGGGATGGGGTCTAGTAGTAGTAATCTCAACTTTTTTTCTTCGGGATGAGGGCTTGGAATGTAGGATTTCGGATTCGGGCCATCCCAAACCCTAAGTCCCAAAAGCCAGCCCCTGACTAGGAGTTGGTTACAGGGCTTCAGCGTAGGGCTGCAGCTCAGACCGTGATCTGAGGACAGGCCTAGTTTAGGGTTTAGGGTGTTTCGGGCTTTCAGCGTTTGCAGCTTCAAGGTTTATACAGGCTTCAGTAGGGGACTCATCGAACGTCTCAAGTTGATGTGGAGTTTGCCCGCTTCTGGCGCTTCCCAGTGACTTCGCGAAAGAGTTTCGAGAGCGTTGTCCAAGTCTGAACGACCAGTTGAGGTATTCTGGGGGAGTTTAGTGTATCGCGTTCAGCACTTTATAAAGCTCGAAACCCGACAGCTTCTGGCTTCGGGGATTCCTAAACCCTAAACCCCTAAATCAGACAGTTTTAAAAGAGTGCCCCCGAGCTAAAAGCCCCCAAGTCTCCAAACCTGGAACCCCTGACTCCAAACCCTACTGGGTTCCTGAGTAGTACCCTTTTGCCCTTTTTGGTTTAGGGTCCCCTTATTAAAACAGACTTTTTAAAAAAAAAGTACCCTTATTATAAAGGGGTTACTCAGGAACCTAGCCTAAGCCCCTAAAGCCTGCAGCCTCGTCCCGGAAGGCTACGAACATGATGGAGTGGGACAAGATCTGGGCCATCAACAAGCAGAAGCCGAGACCTCGGGTAGACTCTTAGGGTTTAGGGCTTAGGGGGTTTAGGGCTTGGGGGGTTTGGGGTTTCGGTGGTTTAGGGGTTGTTTTTTTTGCTTAGGGCTGAAGGGGTTTGGGGTTTAGGGGGCTTTGGGGCTTAGGGGTTTAGGGGGTTCAGGATGTTAGGGGGTATATAGATTCTTCACGTCTCTGCCCGGAAGAGAGCCTTGTCTTGCCCGTTTAGGCTTGCAGGGTTTAGGGGCGTACAGGGCTTTTGCAAGGTGTTGATCGGGATGCTGTAAGGTTACTATGCGAGGGAGTTAGGGTTTGGAACTCCGGCATTATTTCGAGCTACACGTGTTAGTCTACATTATGTGTAACAGCACTTTGTATTCGCCGTAAATGTCGCAGGTCTTGGGGCATATCGCTTTATCTTAGGGTGCTGAACCCCTTAGAGTTTGGGGCTTCTCTTGCAGGCTTCGAGTCAGAGGGGTCCTAAACCCTGTCGTCAATCTTTACAACCATAACTAAAACCTATAACTAATGCTATACCGATAACTACAACTGCAAATGTGTAAATGTAAGTATAAGCGCGCATATACATATATATATAAAGCTTCAGGATGCACGATCTTGGGGCATAGTACGATATCGCATGAAGAAGTTGTACACCCTAGGCGTCAAAGCCTTTGCAGATCAGGATCGATCCGATCGTGCCTCGCTACCCTGCCGTGGCAGAGGACGCGGCGCGGCCCACAGCTGATCCGAGGGCGTATCAGCAGTGACCCACTCGAGTATGTCTCGGAGTGTGAAGCCTGCTACAAGTAGCAACCCTAAACCTTAAACCCTAAACCCCCAAACCTCTTAGGCTGCAGCACCAAAATCCGAACTGAATCTCTAAGTTAGCCCTGCCTTAACCCGGAATAGCCCACCTTTACCTTTTCGAGGACTTATATGGGAGTTTCCGATTATTAGGGTTACCTCATTTGGGGGTCCTTATAATAAGGATCCTACTATTTACTACTATTTGGGGTACTATATTAGGGTCCCCTATTTTCGGAAACGCCCAGATAAAGAAATCATAATAAGGAACCCTAAAAGGGGTCGGCTCGTCAGCGTGAAGGTAAAGGCTAAAGGTTCGTGGGGGTTGTCAAAATTAGGGTCCATTTTGGGGTCCTTAATATTGTACGGCACCTAATATTTAGGGGACCATAATTTTGACAACCACCCTGGTGGCTTGCAAAGATGCAAGCTGTTTTTTTTTGTCAGGGCGTGGCTCCTGTTTCCTTGTGTTTGGGGGTTCTATATGTCTGCAATAGTTGGTCTTTGTTTCTACAGGCCCCAATAAGGTGAAGAAAAGGGAAATGCAAGGCGAGCCATAAGACGGAGCTCAACAGCTCAGCCTTTTCGGTGGCCAGGGTCCGGGTTCAGGGTTTGGGGTTTAGGGTCACAGGAGAACCCTAAACCCTAAACCCTAAACCCTAAACCGTGACAGGTGCCTGCAGAAACAGCACTGAGGCCTGGCTCAAGCTGGACGGTCCGGCGGAGCCAACGACGAAGATGGAGAAGCTGTGGCCTCAGCTACCAGAGGAACTTGGTGTCTTTTGCAGGGTTGCATGGGAATGTGTTGGGGTTGTTTAGGGTTTTATAAAGCTGGGTCTTTGGGAAGCTTGTGCAACTTTCAACATACGTTTGAAGGAATTTATGACGAGCTTCCTTCGCCATGCTAGCTGCATTGAAGCAGACGGCAAGGGCCCCTGACGGTTTAACTTCTTCAGGGTTGATGGGTTTTTGTGGGTTTAGGGTTTAGCTTCTTCTTGTGCTTGGCGGTGGAGCTTCTAAGCTTCTTGTTGCAGGGCTGGAGCACTTGAGTCCTTATTGAAACCCTAGCCCTTGACCCTGCGTTCTGAAACCCGAGGCCGTTTATATTAAGCACCCGAACCACGCTCGATTTAGTCAGTTCGCATTTAGTTTATGGGGCTAGTTTCAGGTTGAAGCATCAGGGTTTTTGGTTAATCATTAGCCATTGTATAATGTTAAACTTGATAAACCCCTTTGGAAAGCAATTCAACCCGATGATAAAGGATACCCGGTTAATGATTAGGCAACGTTGATCGCTGATGTCTAAGTCTAAGCCTTGACACACACACACACACAACCCTAAACCCTAAACCCTAAACGCACTAAGCCCTCAAAGCCAGTGCCTAGATTTCCCTATACTCTCGAAGCCTAAACCTTCTTTAAACTCCAAGGTCCCAAAATATCCTTCCAAGACCCGAGGCCTAAGACCCGCCCAGGAAGCATCCCAAGAATGATGAGCTGGGCGAGCGATTGCTCATCCACTCCAAAGACATCTACATCGAGCAAGAGGATTTTTGAGGGTTTTGGGGTTCAGGGGTTGGGGTTTTAGGGTTTAGCGTTTTCTTTAGGGTTGAGGGGTTGTGGCAAATACACGGGCTTTTGAGCGTTTTGCAGGGTTTTAGGAACGATTTCGTGTTTTTACCAGGATTTTATCGTTTAGGGCTTCAGGACTTGACTGAGGGTTTGGCAAGCTTCATCGTGGCTCGCTCTTCGCTAAATCGAGCTTTGGGGTTTAGGGCTGTAGGGTTTCTTGTTCAGACCTCGGTTCGGCAGCCTTTAACCTTTTCGGGCATGCAGAGTCCCACAGTCCTACCACGAAAACTTGTTTGGGCCAGTGAACTCAGCAGTCAGGCCGAATATGTTCGTCCCGGGCAGAAAGAACGAGGTTCAGGGTTAAGCGTTTAGGGTGATGCCATGTCTCTGGAGGTACATAACAAGTTGGGAGTTTCCGAAAATTGGGGGTACCTTATTTTGGAGTCCTGATAATAAGGATCCTCCGATTCAGCGTCCTATATTAGGGTCCCCTATTTTTGGAAACTCCCAGTTAAGTACAAAACGAAGAACTTTCCTGCACCCCTCTGACCCAGAACCCGAAACCGAGCTCCTGAGCATCTGGTCTTCTCGAAGCCCCATCCTGGGCGGGAATTTGACCTTTAATTCAGGGGCCTTAATGGTTAGGATTAGGGTTGTGGGGCCATTATACTATAACTATAATGAGGCACCCCCTAAATAGTATTGGTAATCATTTAGGCCCCTATAGTGCCTGGCAACAAGGAGAATCTTGAATAAAGACTGATGAAAGCCCCGCGCACTAACCCCCGCAACCCTCAACCATAAAGCTAGTACCGAAAGCCTTTGCTGGAAAGTTGAAGAGTGTAGGGTTTAGGGTTCAGGGTTTAGGGGTTTAGGGTTTAGGGACCCTGAATCCTGCATCGTTTTGCAGGATGCCCAAGCCATCGAGTCCGGCGAGCAAGTCACACTGCTGCATTGGGGCAACGCCTACGTGGAGCTTTGGGCCGCAATATATGCGAAATCATAACCAGGATGGGTTTAGGGTTTTGGATTCTATCTCTGAAATCAGAACGAGGATAAATGAGTCTATCAGTGTGTAATTCAGTAGGGACTATGCAACTATTCTTGATCAGACATCCATGTTACACCGAAGCATCACTGGTTTAGGACTGGTGGTTTTCAGGTTTAGTAGGTCAGAGTTTTCAGGGCCGAGGTTTGGGTGTCAGGTTTCGGCCAGGCGAGTTAGGCTTTTGGATTGGTCTAGGGTCATTGGCTTTGGTGTTTCAAACCCTCCGTACAGTAGTCCGAGCACAAGAGGTTCCCTACAGGACGCACCATACGAGGGTTCCTGTATTTAACACCACCTAGCTCGGGGAGCTTGTTGTTTCGAAATTTGGACCCGGCGCCGCAAATCAAAAATCCTGAACTTCTACACGCGAAGCATTTGTGGTTCGAGCTGAGCGTCAAAAACCGAAAGCTCCCTGATCCCAAACACGCGACCAGGACAAGATCACTCGTGATAAGCCCGGCACTCAGAAGACAGCAAAGACAGCTTCTGCGGAGTTGCCACTCTCGAAGCCTACATCTTCGTTGGTTGCTGAGATAGTTAACTATACTGTACTATTTAGGGGAGGGTGGTGGTGGTTTATTATAACTATGCCCCCAAACCCTATTCTAATTTTTAAGCCCCTTTTGCTGAGGAGTGGCAAGGTGACCGAGCTCGTTGGAAGACTCAACTTGGAGGGCAACGTGAAGGACACGAAGAAGAAGATCCATTGGGTAGGATCCTGAGAGGTTATATAATATGTTCTACATATCCTACTATATAGTGACATGTAACATATATGTATAGACATATTTATGTAAAACCTACTATATAATGAAGTATTGTTGTAACATCATTTAAATTAACCTACTATGCTGCACGTACATTGATATTCATGTTTATATTAAATGAACCTAAGATGCTATGTTTACATTGAGGTTCACATTGATGTTGCCATTTGTTGTATCGTGTCTCGATCCTATATAAGGCCCCTATACTACATATAGTAACCCTTATAGAACCCTTTGAGGACCTTATAGAACCCTTTAAGGACCCCTTTAAAGGGAACCCTATTCTAGTTATTAAGGCCCCTATATTCCTCTCCAGCAGAGTCTTGACATCAGGTGCCCAAGCTCAACGAGCAGGCGGAGATCTTCGGTGTCGATCCTTCCGTCAATGTATTGCTTTTCAAGTAGAGATATAGGTTATAGAATACAGATATAGATTCCAGACTACAGATATAGACGATTCGGGTTGTAGATATAGATCATAGGTTGAATGTTATAGATATAGATATAGGTTCTATATAGAAGGCTATAGATCCCTGAAATGCTAAGCTCCCGAACATCCTAAAGACCACGAGCGGCAAAAACCCTTAGGAGGCCCCTGAAGCCTTCAACTTCCTCCAATCCGCTTGTGGTTTAGAGTTTAGGGTCTAGGGTTGAGGGTGAAGGGTTTAGGGTTATGGGTTTAGGATTTAGGGTTCAGGGTTCAGGGTTTAGGGTCTAGGGTTTAGGGTTTAGGGTTCAGGGTCTAGGGTTTAGGTTTTAGGGTTTAGGGTCTAGGGTCCAGGGTGAAGGGTTCAGGGTTTCGGGTTAAGAGTTTAGGGTTTACGGTTTAGGGTCTAGGGTTTAGGGTTAAGGGTTTCGGGTTTAGGTTTCAGGGTGTCGCTCACGTAGCGAAACCCGTGATAAACCCTGTAATATAGGCGCTTCAATGATTACCAATACGTTTTTTGGGGGGGTTCCTTATTATAATTGTAATGTGATGGGCCCGACAACCTTAGTCTAATTACTAAGGCCCCTGTACTAGTTATCACCAACACTAAGCCCTTATACCCTAAAGCCTTGAACTGATCAAGCTCTACCTACAAGATATTCTGACTGTAGCACGGAGGAAAAGGGCCCGCACAACAACAAAATGAACTGATCAAGCCCTTAAGCAGGTCACTCATCTCATTCTCCGCGAGTTCGACCATCTTGTGACCAAGCCGAATCCCGAGTCGCTGTGCAGATGCATGTCAAGTTCTGCCCGCAATGATGCAACATATCGCCGGTAGCAGCCAGTGAATGAAATACTGCCGACGGCGATAGTGAACCGCAACAGCCACAAGAAGGCAGCAACAACAACAAAGCAACGACAGCAACAACAACTGCTACTCTCCCGCACGGCGGAGGCACATGTTTGGCAAGCACAGTGCGCTCAGATCTGGGGTGAGTTTGCTGTTGAACGGCGGTGCTTGCGGCCTTGTCGCTCAGTTCGTTGAAATCGTATCAATCCTGTTGTTCACAACCACGGCAGCCACCACAACCACCACAGCCGCCACAGCTACCACAGCCACCACAAACACCACAACCGCCGCAATAACCACAACAACGATAACAACCACGACAACCACAACAACTATAGCCACAAGGACAGCAGCAACAGCAGCACCA
This sequence comes from Symbiodinium sp. clade A Y106, assembly GCA_003297005.1. NCBI lineage: Eukaryota > Dinophyceae > Suessiales > Symbiodiniaceae > Symbiodinium > Symbiodinium sp. clade A. Next base: position 61,440 of record BGNK01003222.1, on the reverse strand, counting down.
GCAGCATCAGCATCAGCAACATCATCAGCAGCATCAGCGAGAGCAGCAGCACCACCATCATCATCATCAACAGCAGCTCCATCAACCGCTCATCAACATCAAGATCAACAGCATCAACAACACTATCTTGAAATCATGCTCGGAAGACCAATAATGATGTCAGGGCGATGAACCGTGCTTGTAGCACCCAGGGACTCACTTTAGCAGACCATCCACATATACTGCTGCTGTGAAAATTTTCAAGTGACCTTCGCCGAAGCACCACAGCTCTTTTGTATAGTGTTCAAGGCAGAAAATTTAGGTGTAGGGTGAACCCTAAGCCGTGAACTTGAAGATCCTATAGTGAACCCCAGAAAGTTGGAACATAGATTTAGGATGATTCATGCTGGGATTCCCTATACTTTGCTTCAAGGGCAGGAGGCTAACGATGTTCCAACTGTCTGGCTTCTACTGTAATTCTAACCCGGAAGAGTTTCGCCGACCAACTGAGGCCCAAGATGGAGGATGACGATGACCTGAATCTGGGCTTTGGAGTACAATACTTTAATACTTTTTTCTTAATGGAACCCTTATGAGATAAAAGTTTATACTTTTTTCTCCCTGGTTACTTAAAAGCCCAGGAATGGTATCATCAACCCACAGAGCGTCGTAGACACCAAAGTTGGCACCTGAGGAGCAGGGAGGGGTTGTGGGCTTAGGGGTCTAGGGTCGAGGGGTGAGGGTATAGGCCAGGGGTTGAGGATTTAGGACTGTGGTTTAAGATTTTGGGTTCAAGGTTAAGGCTCAGGGTTCATCGTCTACGGTGCAGGGGCCCAGTTTCTGAAATATCCCCCAAGTAAGGACAGCTTTCATAATATGATAGCTTAATAACAACGAGGAATCGTTCCTCAACAGGTGTTTCGGAGCTTTTGGGCGGAGAGGAGGAGATGTCCTTGAGCTCTAAAACGTAGCTAAAACCCCATAAACAACGAGGCCATCGGCGATCCACTCGTCAAGGGCCTCCCCAAGGGCACCATGATGCAGCTGGAGCGTCGGCATCCTGGATACACGCCGACTTCATACTTCGGACATGTAGGAAAGGATCTTGGGGTTAAGGGTAGCGGTTTCGGGTTTTGCAGTACAGGGTTTAGGGGCTTACAGTACCGCGTTTAGGGTCTGGCTTCGAAGCTATTACATCACTCAGCACTGGTGAAGTCTCCAAACCCTTACCATCCCTTAACCGCAAACATTTCCACGATGATAACAATGGTGCTACACACAGGAGGGAAACTGAAGTTGTCAAGCTGTGGCGCGTGTTTAGGTTGTTTAACATCATGCTACTATTACATCGCTGCACTCTGATGAGACTCTAACTGAAGAACCCCAGACCCTCAAAACTGAACAAGCTCCCAAAGGTTTACCAAAACCATGAAGCTTCCTCCCGCAAGTTTTGTTCAGCCCTCTAACTTTGCAAACTCGAAGCAGTTTACACGCAATCCATAGTTTCTGAAGCCCTGAACCCCAACACCGCGCGCCCTATACCCTAAACTCTAGTTCTCAGATGACTAAAACCTTAAGCCCCGAAGCCATAGGCACAAAAAAGGCCTTAAAATAGGGGTCAGACGAATTAGTAGAAGTGCTCCCTTATAGTCCTTGAGGGAAAACAGGAAAAGGGATGAACACAACTCGCTTTTGAAGCTCCCTCAAATAGGTCGGGGCTACTTCATCGTGGACCGCCCCGCCTTCCAGCCGGGCCAGGGGATGAGTCCTTCGGAACCGTTCGGGGCCCAAAGCTGAAGTTTGTTTAGTAATTAATTCTTTCACGTACGCTTTAGCTGTAGCATGAATAGTATAACAAACAAGTACTACTCTAATGTATATGTGTATATATATATATAGACATACATAACTATATAGATATAGATATATATATATATTATACACACATATGGTTGCTTATTAACGTTTTGATCTGTTGCTTTCATATGTAGAGCTGGTTTGCATCGTTATGGCACCGTTATGGGGAGTTTTCGGTGTTGCGAGATGGCTCGACGTGCTTGCCAACACTTTTGTGTCGTGTTGCTGCTTGATTTGCAGACTTTGTTGCGGAAGGTGTGAAGCCCTAAACCCCTAAACCCTAAACATGATTCAGCATGTCGATCCGAAGTCTTTCTTCCATTTCTCGAAAAAGCAGCAGACCGGCATGCCCCATAAAAGGCTTTAGGGTTTAGGCAGCAGCATGATCCGTACGAACATGCCGTGGATACAATTGAGTCCAAGGGTGTTGGAGCATGCTCAGGGGCCCATTCGCCAAGGAGGAGTGTTCAGGCTTGAGGGGTGCAAAGTTTGGGGCAACAGGCGCTACACAGCGCGAATGCGGGATAAGGGTTCCGATAAGAGCACGGTGAGCATCAACGACACGGTTCTTTGGCGATGGGTTTGAGTATTTTTGCGGCAGGGTGGCCCGAACCACTAAGCCTATACCGGGGCTTCGGGGATCGGGATTTCGGCGTTGAGGGATCCAGGGTCCAGACGAAATTAGGGGACCGCAATATAGTACCCTAAATAGTAGGATCCTTATTATGAGGACCCCCAAATAATGTACCCCATATTTTCGAAAACTCCCAGACGTAAAGGGCAACATGGTGTTTTGGTGCAAGAAGCGACCCCAAGTTAGAGATCTGCCTGCATGTCGCACTTATGGTCTGTTTAAACGCACTTTCACGTATCATAATCCCGAGCTCCGATCCCAATCCGAATCCGTTTAGGGGTTTAGTTAGGGGTTTAGGGTTTAGGGGTTTAGGGGTTTAGGGTTTAGGGGATTAGGGTTTAGGGGTTTAGGGGTTTAGGGTTTAGGGGTTTAGGGTTTAGGGTTTTAGGGGTTTAGGGGTTTCGGGGTTTAGGGGTTTAGGATTTAGGCATCAACCAATACCCGCCAACAGTAGACCCGAAAGCCTATCGGCAAGAATAATCCCGACAGGTTGAATCCTAAGCCCTAAACTCCTGAACGCTAAACCTTAAACCCTTAAGCCCTAAACCCTCGAAGCCTATGCCCTAAGCCCGAAGCCTTAAACCCTAAATCCTGAGGATGGTCTTGGTGAAGATCCCCGACGGCAAGAGCAAGGATATGGGCATGAAATCCAAGGCCAGGTGCCCAAGGTTTGAAGGATTGAAAGAGTTTCTACCAGGGGTGCTTCTTAAGTTCTGAAGGTTTGCGGATGCTGGGTTTAAGGACTTTGTGTTTAGGACTTGTGGTGATTGGGTATGTTTTGAGTTGCTGTTAAAACTGTAGCGGAGAATGAGGAGTTGTAGACAGAGCAGGTGCTTAGGGGTTCAGGGTGAAGAAAGTCTGTGAGCCAAACCCTAAACTCGACGATAAAAGTTCTATGAAGGTTTCGGGCGGGAAGCTCAGAGGTTCAAGAAATCTAGGATGTAAGGTCTAGGGTTTAGGGTTTGGGGGTGGTTTCGGGTTTAGGGTTTAGGAGTTTAGGGTTTAGGGTTTGGGGGTTTAGGGTTTAGGGTTTAGGGGTTAGGGTTTAGGGTTTAGGGTTTGGGGGTGGTTTCGGGTTTAGGGTTTAGGGTCTTGGCTTGGGCGCGCAGAGGGCTGAACCTCTTATGAGTCAGACCTGCGTGACCTCAAGCCCGAAGCGCCGAAGAGTTAAAACCCAAAACCTGTAATCCTAAAAGCCCCCAGCGCTTTGAAGCAACCCCTTATGAGCCCTTACAGGAAGCCTTACGGATCTTTGGCAGCTCTTAAAGTACCGGTTATACTAGTCCTACAACCCCTGGGTCCTGTGTTGCTTGCCGGGGCCCCGGGGGCTTGCTGAGGTGGATCCGTCAAAGCTTCAAGGGGCAGCCGGCCAGAAAGGCCACCCTGTTGGCTGCGGTGTAGGGTTTAGGGTTTAGACTTAGTAGCTGAGTGGATACACTTTACACTTTTTGGGGTAATAGTACCCACTATAAAACTGAAAGTGTAAACTTTTTGGGGCTTATGAACTCAGCAGCTAAATAGAGGCTTTGAGTTTAGGTTTGAGTGACGGCTTCGGCCTATGGTTGGGAGGGCCTGGAGTCCAGGCGGTTGGGAAGGCACTGTACTAGCCATCTGAGTAGTTGTCAAAATTATGGTCCCTTTTTGGGTACCCTGAATAATAGGTGCCGTATTATAATAGGACCCAAAAGGGGACCATAATTTTGACAACCACCCATTTGGCTACAGCTCTTGTTTTGACGACAAATAGCCGTGTAACCACCATATCGCCTGTGACTGGCATAGTCTTCGCTGCAGTGCTAATACTTCTGCTACTGTGCTCCGGCCTGTTTGCCCCTTTCGATGCACAAGTGTTGAGGGTTCGGGATAACCTCGAGCCTATAATTACAAAGTGTTGGAAGGACGCACTTCTTCCGTGAGAGACCAATAATTGCTCCGTCAACCAGGAATATGCACGAACCTATGAGTGCAGTAATTTCATTGCGGCTTCAGCCTAAGGTCTCTTTAGATGCATCCATCCCTCGCTCCATGCATGCATGCTCATACACACATACATACCTACGTACATACGCACATACATACGTGCATACGCACTAATACAATGCAGCACGGAACTGTGTGTTACAACTCTGACTCGTTTATGTTGCCTAGTCAGGGGGTTCCTGGGGCGCTAAACCCCAAGCCCTAAACCCTCAACCCTAAATGCTAAACCCTAGTTGGGGGGTATTGGGGCTCTCTGGGTTGTCAGAGGTGAGAAAGCCGAGAAGGACCCTGCCGGAGGCGCTGACATCACTCGCGGGAAGTGAGGGTTCAGGGGTTTGGGGTTTAGGGTCTGCAGGGCTTCGTGTTTTTGTTTGAATGAGGTTGGGACTACGGTTGCAAAACAACAATACTTCAGTAAGAAGGCTGACTCTACCTGTGACGAGCATGGTTACTCTAAAGGTTATGCTGATGGTTACAACAAACGTTACTCTCAGCGCTGCTATATGGGTGGTTGTACAAATTATGGTCCCTTTCTGGGTGCCTTAAATATTAGGTGCCGTATTATAATAAGGACCCCAAAAGGGACCCTAATATTGACAACCACTCCTATGTGCTTCAGGCTTTCAGGGGTTTCGGGTTGGGGGCTTCGGGGTTTCCAGGGTCTAAGTCTAGAGGCTTCCCGAAGGAGTTTCCACAAGGGGCTGCTATAAGGGTTCCATTAGGTTTTGGGTATTGAGCCTTCAGGTTTTCAGGGTTTAGAGCTTGTGGGAATTGGGGCTCAGTGGTTTTTTAGAGGTGGGGTTAGGGGTTTCGGGTGGGGCTTCCATGTGAAGTAAGGTCTTATGATTGCTGCTGGTACTACCAACATACACTCGCCAAAACCGGTGTCAAAACCTTCCTTCCTGGATTTGGGCGGCTTACGCTTCGGAGCTTTCGATCTGCGACGCTATTGTTGACGGTCATTGAGCTTGCTTCTCGGTCTCATCGTCGAAGCTTGTTGAGAGTCACCCTACAGCCTGAACCCGAAGCCGTAAACTCTGAATGTTGCCAAACGCCTGTCGATTGCCAGCATATTCCAGAGCTCTTGCAAACTCAGGTGGGTGTGTTCCAAGTTCGGTTTCTGCGAAGCTGCCAGGGTCATCAGCAGCACAGCTTGTACAGAATTTGGACGCAACGCTAGCCTAGAATCTGACATCGCAAACCGCAAAGGGGACCTTGAGCCAAACCAAACCCTAAAACCCTGTGACCCCTAAATCCCTCTCAACCCTAAACCCTAAACCCTAAACCCAAAGAAACCTCTCAACCCTAAACCCTAAACCCTAAACCCAAAGAAACCTCTCAACCCTAAACCCTAAACCCAAAGAAACCTCTCAACCCTAAACCCTAAACCCAAAGAAACCTCTCAACCCTGAGCCCCAAAACTCCAACTCTCAAATTGCAGGTGCCGCGTCCCCGAAAGTCAACGGGGATGCCAAGGCCACTCCGAAAGTGGAGATTTCAGGGGCCTTACACCCTAAGCCTTTTAGGGGTTTAGGGTTTAGGTGTTTAGGTGTTTATAGAAATTGTTAAGGGTTTGGGTGCCAAAAACGTTTTGACTGAAAGTTTTGACCGAAACGTTTTGACCAGGTTTTCTGACTGAAACCTGGTTTTGGGAATTGGATGCTTGACAAATAGGCGACAAAACATAAGAACAGTCAGCCTATTTTCGTGGTTCTGAACCCTAAACCCTAAACCCTAAACCTTTTCCGATTTTGCGCAGTCTACACTTTAAACCTTAAACACTAGTGGTGCGCACTACAAAAACATAAGAACCGTGACATGCCATTCCGTCTATAACTACACACCCGGCTTAAACCCTAATCCCTAAACCCTTTTCGTAGCAGTCTAAACCCTAAACCCTCTCTGTATATGTTCTTCGGCTTACGTTCCCTCGTATACATAGGACAGTCAACTTATTTTTCACAGCGGCTTTGGGTTTCCTCGATTAACTCTACACACCAGTCGTCGTCAACCCTAAACTCTGAACCTTAAACCCTTTTCGATGTCGTGCCGTCTAAACTTTAAACTTAAACACTGGTCACATTAAACCCTAAACCCTAAACCGCCTAAACCCTTTTCGTAGCAGTCTAAACCCTAAACCCTCTTGGTGTTTGCGGCTGGGATACCAGACTGCAACAAGCTCATGCGTCATTTGTTTGAAACTGTTCTCTTCCCTCCTGACATGGTGAGCTAGCACTCGCACTTCCCCAAACCAGGAAGTTCCCCCTGTCACGAACACTCCCGTTGAGACTGATCTGCCAGAACTCCGGCTGCTGGGCCTTAAACTAGCTCGTCACAGTCTCGCATTCGGAATACAGTGATGGCATACGTACCCTAGTGTGGCCCCGGTGGATTAGGAAGGCACGCGGGGAGGTCTTGGCCGAGCTCTCTGAAAAGCCAGGGACGCCCCTTGCTCTGTTTCACACTTTCGAGAGTATTGTGCTGCAACGTCCACGCTGAGCCTGTGCCATGGCAGAGCGGGCGCAGTATGCCGCGTTTGAATCTTTGTTTCCGGCTGCCGATGGGTCGCTACGCCTCGGTGCCAAGCTTGCGCAGGTGGCCCATTGTGCCTATGATGTCCCAAAAAAGTACACTGCAGATGCCGTACTGGCGTTAGGGACGCGACTCCTGCAAGAGGCAGGAATTTCATTGCAGGCCGAGCGGTCATCGACCGAGTTGACCGAGGCCATGCAATTCTCTCTGCAAGACCCCCTAAAATTGCTGCCGTCACCCCCAAACTTCCCAGGATGCTCTGTTGTTGCTGGCATGGCATGGCTGCCAAGCCGAGAAATCCGGCTCTCTGCAGCAGCTGGCGCCGCCTTGCGAAGCAGGTTGCTGAGCGCACGGCACCAGAACCTGGCAAGCATCGAAGGCGAGGTAGAGAGAGTAGTCTTGGATGCGGTGTGGGGTGTTCTTGCACACAGGCTGCAGAATGCAGGCTCCTTTGAGGTGATGGTTTTGAGCCATGCTGCTGATGATTTAATTTCGGCAGCCTCTCGCCCAGGAGGCCGGCGCAGAAGAGAAATCGCGTCTTGGTCGGCGCTTCTAGACACGCAGCTCAGATACTGAAGCGGGCCGAGCCCCTGACAAGCAGGAAGGCGTCCGNCCGGCGCAGAAGAGAAATCGCGTCTTGGTCGGCGCTTCTAGACACGCAGCTCAGATACTGAAGCGGGCCGAGCCCCTGACAAGCAGGAAGGCGTCCGTAAAAGCCGAAACTGCGTGTTCAGTCAAGGTCAGTCGTTTTGGTGTGTGATGACTGTTGGCTCAAGTTGGCTCCCTGGTCAGACCACGGCGGAAGGGCGCCTCGAGAAAAACACGGTGCATGCAAGGGCGCCTATCGCAAGCGCAACTAACATTTAGCCTTCTAACGGTTCTTACGAATCCAATATACTTACATCGGAAAGTCGAGCTGTTGTGTAGGCCTCGTAACCCNATCGCAAGCGCAACTAACATTTAGCCTTCTAACGGTTCTTACGAATCCAATATACTTACATCGGAAAGTCGAGCTGTTGTGTAGGCCTCGTAACCCAGTGAGCCGACAGAGCGCGCTTCCATGAAGCAGGAGTGCCGACACCGGCAATGTGCTTGCAACTAGCTTACAGTAGCCTCTAAAGCGTCAAAGCTCTTACCGCAAAAGTTATCATTTCTCGGTCCTCAGCAGAGCAACTAGCTTACAGTGCTCCCTAAAGCCTCAAAGGTCTATCTGCAAAAGTTGAGGATTTCTCGGTCCTCAGCAGGGCAACTAGCTTCCAGTAGCCTCTGAAGCCTCAAAGGTCTAACCGCAAAAGTTGAAAATTTATCGGTCCTCAGCAGAGCAACTAGCTTACAGTAGTCCCTAAAGCCTCAAAGGTCTAATCGCAATAGTGGAGAATTTCTCGGTCCTCGGCAGAGCAACTAGCTTACAGTAGTCCCTACAGCCTCGAAGATCTGACCACGAAAGTTGCTCAGCAGAGCAACTAGCTTACAATAGTCCCTAAAGCCGCAACGGTCTAGCCGCAAAAGTCCTCAACAGAGCAACTAGCTTACGGTAGTTAAAGGTCTAACCGCAAAAGTTGACAATATCTCAGTTGCTTTAATCTCTTGCTTTGCTGAAGACCAGGAAAACACAAAGGCATGTGTGGCCTTGCCTTTAGACATGCCCTGGGGTCTGGGGGGCTGGGGCCAACCCATGGAAAGGCTGGAGTTTGGATTTGCTGGCGCTGTAGGGGGGGTTCAACACAGGGCGGAGGCTGATCGCTGGGTTTGGATTTGAAAATGACGGTGGTGTAGCGGGTTCAACGCAAGCAATGACAAGCAATTTCTATGCATTTCTTTGTGGAGGGTTTAGGGTTTAGGGTCTTAAACCCTACCTGTAGCCGAAAAGATCTACCTTTTTAGGGTTTCTTATTATGGCTTCTATATATGATCCTTCAAACGGTAGGTCTTTTGGGCCACAGGTAAACCCTAAATTTAGAAGTTTCGGCAGCTTTACAGCGGCTACCCGCAGGGCCACTTTTTGGGCCTTGAGGAGTTTCATCAGCGCCGCTGAGGGTTCCTGTAAGAGCCATCTTAATGGTTTGGGAGGTTCCGAAAATAGAGGACCCTAATATACTACCCTACATAGCAGACATAGCAGGATCCTTATTATAAGGACCCAAGATAAGGTACCCCTAATTTTCGGAAACTCCCGTTTAGTTAGGGTTTATCATAAGGGGTTCAAAGGGGTCTAGGCGAAGGGTTGCCTGTAAGGTTTATTGTAACGCCCGCAGGGTTTGGGGGTGCTTAGGGGGTTTAGTGTGTTCCAGGGGTTTGGGCTAAGTTTGTTTTGAAATTTGTCGTTTAGTATGTTCTGGGGTGTACGGCTTAGTACGTTTAGGGTTTAGGGTCTAGTGTGTTTTGTGGTTCCGAATTTCAACCGCGGGTTTTCGGTTTAGGATTGAGCAGTGGTGAAAAAGTGGTGGGCTCTGTGTACGGACCGGCCAAAGTAGTAGACACTCGCCAAGCAAAATCGAGCCAAGAACCCAAAGAGCCCGAAACCCCTGAACACAAAAGTTATGGCAAGTTTAGGCATTGAAGGTCTATAGGGCTTCAGGGCTTTTGATTCAAGCCCCAAAATGCCAGAGCCATGCAGGCCAGCAAAGCGGACAAGGGCGACAAGAGCGACAAACCCGAGAAGGGCGCTGAGAAAGCCGACAAGGGTGGCAAGGCACCTTCATTTGCATATTGCGGTTTGCACGGGTTTGGGGCTTTAGGGTTTTTCCGGTTTAGGGACCGAAGTAAGACCTTAAAACCTTGAACCCTAAAGCAACGCTCTAAATCCTAAAAAATGCCCAACCCCTGAAGATGTGAACCCCAAACCCCGGGTCTTCGTAGGTGCGTGCTTTGCTGCGTTACCCTACACCCTAAACCAGAGCATAAATTTCGTTGCGAGCATACAATGACCCTGCGCCTGCTGGGCTTGGGAATCGGGCTTACATAGGGTTTTAGGGGTTCAGGGTTTCGTGTTTGTAGGGTTCATAATTTAGCGCGTAGAGTTTAGCATTTGTGGTTTAGGGTTCTGGCTTAAGACTGCAGGCTGCGGCTTCTAGGGAAGGGAGAGTGCAGTGGTATCGTTATACCTGAGTCCTCACAGGTTCAAACTCAGAGTTCTACTGGAAACCCTAAGCCCTAAGAACCCTGAGCCCTAAGACTCGAAGATCTAGCATGTCCGAGGCAGGATCCTTTAGAGCCTCTTGAGGCACTAGTAAGTTCGTGAGCGACTGCAAGGCATCCTTTCCTCAGGCGGTAAGGCCCCTATGCAGCACTCAAGCCCTTCGAAACCCGAGAGGGCCCTAATAGTCTTGAGCCTGGAAAATGCCTTGAAGCCCGAACTAAACCCTATTCAATCCCTAGTCCCTAAAACCAAACCTCTAGCCCGAAAACCCTGAACCCTAAGCCCTAAACCCTCAACCCCTAAACCCTAAACCCTAGTCCCCTAAACCCGACACCTTTAAACCCCTCAACGCAAAAGCCGCCGGAAAGGCCAAGGCCAAAGCAGCTCCGGGGAAAGCTCCGGCTGCCGAGCGGCCCCTTGAGGACTTCTCCAGGCACTTGAGATCCCCGACGTTTCCTAGGAGTTTTAGGGTTTAGGGTTTGGGGTTTAGGGCTTGGGGTTTAGGGGAATAGGTTAAAGTGTTCTATCGGGGCTTTAGGATGGAGTGTAATCGGTTTTCGGATTTTGGGGGTCAGTTTGGTTTGAGTTTGGGTCATAGAGGTTTAGACTCGTTCAGACTTTAAGCTTGCGGTTTGGGGCTTAAGGTTAGGGCTTTAGGCTCCGAGTTTTGCTTGTAACTCTCTGGAGATAGGGCCTTTGGGTTTAGGGTTTATAGGGTGTGGGGTTTAAGGGAGATGGGTGACAGGGGCTTTGGGTTTAGGGCTTATAGTGTTTAGGGTTTATGGGGTTTGGGTTAAGGGCTTATTTGGTTCATGGGGTTTAGGGTTGATGCTCCGGAGGCTTTTGTTTGGGCGTTGGGCAGGGGCCTTGAACCCAAACTCTGAACTCTACTTGTAAGCTCTAAAGCTTAAACCTTAGGATTTAAGACCCTACTAGCCTAACAGTGGCGCTTCTGATAAGCATTCTGTTTTCCTCCTCTGCACAGTCCTTTTTCCCAAGAGCCTTTGGGAGAGTTGGTTACCGGGCTTCGTCGTCTTCGGTTTTGAGGCTTTTCGTTGGTTTGGCCCAGCACCACATCGGCCAGTGCCCGCTGATCGGACAAAACAAAGAAACACAACAGGACCATTGACGGCAACAGTCGTCGTAGAGATGGCGAAAGAAGCAGTAGTTATACTCATGACAGCAGCGGTAGTAGCACTCATAAGACGATATCATGGATGTCGTTCCTGCAGCGGTCCAGTGGAATGCTCCTGCACGAACTGCCCCGGAGGTGGGGGCTTGCTCTTAAATCTTTAGGAAGGGCTTTAAGGTTTATTAGAGCGCTACTGGAGTTTAGTGCTGCCCTGGAGGTGAACCTCATCTTCCTGCTGGGCCATGTTGGCCTGGTCGTTTCGCCTTTCTGGGCTCTTGCGTGTGGCGAAATTGGGGTGTACATGCTAGTTGCCATAGAATCCATCTTTCTTCTGATGGGAGCCTATGCAATTCTGGCAGCCATGCGGATGGCTTGGATACTTCGTGGACGACGTCAGATCTCCTCTTGTGCGCAGGGCAGTGGTCTGAGCTCCGAAGATTGCGAAGCCTGCAAAGCAAGCTGCAAAGCCAGCTGGCAGCATTTGGTCTGTGTACCCATCTACAAAGAATCAGACGAGATGGTCCTAGCCACGATTACTCGACTCAATCTGTCTGCAGCTGCACCGCGCATGAGAGTGGTCTTCGCTATGGAGGAGGCGACAGATCGGACTCAGGAGCGTTTCGAGCTCTACAAGAGATGCCTTTCAAACGTGCCCGAGGTGTGCTTTTACGTGCATCCTGCGGGTGCTTCGAAGGGTGAAATCCGAGGCCTTTGCTCCAACCTGGCTTATGCCTTATCTCAAGACGTCGCTGCGCTTCTTCAGCGTGGCAATGGTGGCCTTGAAACTATCTCGAAGTACGTTCCTGGGTTCTCGTTTAGGAAAACTTGAGCTAAGATGCCACAGTTTAGAAAAGAGCAACAGTTTCTATTACCGTATACCCATACCATGTGAACCTAGATCGAGTTCTTGAGCCCTGACCTGAAACCAAGGTACTAATAATAGTAATAGTACTAATCGTAGTAATAATAGTACTACTACTAAGAATAGTAATAGTACTAAGGTTCTGACCAAGCTGGACTCCCAAGTTCATCTACCTCCGAACTATTTCGAAGAGCTCGATGTGTCTTGCCAGCACCGAGGGGAAACCAATGCCTCCGATGCCGTCGTGTGGCAGCCGCTGCCTGTGAGCCTGCTGAACAGGGAGCTGAGCTACTGGGTTCTTCATAAGTAGCTTGATTTTCAGCTACCGTATCGGGATACATTGTGGGTCGTAAGCTTTTCTTATCATGGTAAACTAAATTAAGCTATCTTCCAACAAGCCAGGCTATGGACCCTCGCGTGCGCTTACGTCCATGCGGACCTTTTGCTACCCGACCTTGTTCGGGCTGGACGTCATGGTGGTCACTTGCTACAGCCTGCCCCTGCTGCAGTACATGAAGATGGGCTACTTGGTACAGCATGTGGCCTTTAGCCACCTGTAACTGTTTAGGGGGTACTGTAATAATCAGTACAGTATGCCAAAAGCTATTCTTGAGCTCTTCTAACAACAAACGGGACAAGTAAGGCTATCACCATCCCGGGTATATGGGAGAAGACATGATGATGCTGGCCCAGGCGGCCGTTTGCCATCGCCGGGCTCGCGTAGTGATGCTGCCAGTTCTGGTGGCCGTGGCGCCACCAATCGACAGCACCTTATGTGGGTCCATGATGGAGGCGAATCGTCAGGGTGTTCGATGGGCAGGGCAGACAGCGGAGGTTGCAGAATTCTCGTGGAGATTCCGAGCCAAAGGAACAACATGCCGCAGCCTGTGGGGACTCTTGAAATACTGGATTGTGCGGATTGCGCTGGTCAATGGCCTAGGCCTTTTCAGCCTTTCCCTCGCCGTTGCCACGGCCGCATTCGCCACGAATTTTCCACATGACCAAGCCTTGCTGCTCCAAATCTTGGACAAGCTGTTGCAGTTGGTGATTGTGATGCTGCTCTTCGTGATTCCCTTCTATGAGCAGTACCTGGCATCCCTATTTCCGGATCCTGGTTCTTGTTAAGGATCTTAGTTTAAGTTACCATAACAAGGACAGCTCACTATCTACGAATTAGATGTCCCTATCTAGTGACTTAACCCGAAACCCTAAGCAAATCCCTCAACATGCACCCTTACAGTACACCTAACGTTCACAGCAACGCTCATGTACTGACGGTTGTAACATCCTTTCTTTATGGTAACCTTCTAGTAATCTAGGTTTAGCAAATTAACCTACTATGAAGAACCGTAAACCCAAAGTTCTAAGCCCTAAGAGCCCTAAACCCTAAGAACCCAGGATCCTTCCTTGAGGGCTCCCCTTGGGCAGCTCCCTTGGACCATTCTTTGGGGCCCAGTGGCTCTCCTGACGAATCTTGGAGAATTTTCGGGATCCTTTGAGGGTTCCTTCGAGGCTTCCCGTCAGGGTACTCTCGGAATTTTTGGGTTTTGGGTGGGTTCCCTAAACCCTGAACCTCTAAAGCAAAAACCCTAGACCGTGGATGGCCCAGGAATGTGGTGGTGGACCTTTGGGCATGGTACAAATTCCTTGTACTGGGCAAAGCCGCGATTGTACTGACACACCGCAAGAAGCACCAGGTCTCGCCGCAGAAAGTCGCGGAACCGTCGTGATGAGGGCTCGGACTTCAGCCTTTTGCGATCCCACTTGCGGGAAAGCAGCTTCCCTGCTAGAATGTGCAACACATGTCAAGCAGGTTCCTTTCTAAGGAGATGGGTACGGCCGTTGCCTTGCTTGATTCTTCCTTAACGCCTATTTAGATTTGACGAAATGTCTGAGTCGTCTTTGTAAAGATTCGGACTTTGTAATTTCGCGATCCCACTTGTGGGAAAGTGGCTTTGGCACCCTACATGTGCAACACATGTCGGGCCCTGTTGCTTTTAACCAAATGGGTCAAGCCCACATCTCGCAGCCATCTCTTGCACTTGTGCGAAAACTTCTCCTAAATCCCGGTATTTGTGGGCATCAGAGATCTGTAGCTTTCGATCGTGGAGCACTGCTTGTAGCCCCATGCAGGCTGAACATCAGGGTTGGCAAGATCACCAAGGCACTGCTGTGTGACGGCTCTTGCTGCTCGTTGATTCCCATGCATTTCAATGAAACGCGACCCCGGTTTTCGGAAAACGCACATGACACCTTTGGAGGTGTGGCCGCACCCATCAGCACCTTGACAGAAGATGTTACTGTCTGCAAGGGTCGCCGTAACATTGGCAGCTACGTGCTTGGAACAAGCTGTTCTATGCAATTACATAGATATGTATATATGTACACATATATATATACATACATGTACACAGCAGAATTACATAGATTACATAGAAACATAAGGGGGTTAACCTCGTCGTATAGTCATATTTCATAGAAGCTCAATGAACCAACAGGGGCTAGTATTGCTAATCATGCAGACCCCAGCCTAAGCCCTAAACCCAAAAAAGCTCTAGGCCCAAACCCCTGTGAGGACAAAGTCTGTCCGAGACTGCAGAGCACACTGCGATACAGGTTCGAATTTTTCGTTTTGATCATATTCCCTTATACTTACAGTAAGAAGCAAGAAAAGAAGCTAAAATAGGCGCACAAACCTGCCGCAGCAGCAGGAGTAGAAGTGGGAGCAGGAGCAGGAGTAGCAGGAGAAGGAGCAGGAGCAGCTTCTACATCGTATGGAGTCCGGTTGGGGCCTTCTGCAACACCCTTACTCAAGTAATTAACCAGAGCAACCTCAGGAAAGCCCTTACAAGGGTTTAGGGTTTAGGTTCAGGGTTCCTATAGGGAATCCTTGCAGGGTTCCTTCAACGGTTCCTTTAAGGGTTCCTTAAGGGATCCTTTAAGGGTTCCTTAAGGGGATCCTTTAAGGGTTCCTTAAGGGGATCCTTTGAGGGTTCCTACAAAGGCAACTTGGGGCAGCCTGAAGCCCAAACCTGCAACACAAAAATCCTAAGCCCTAAACTCGAAACTCCCCCAGTCCTCAGCCCTAAACCCTACCTTAAGGGTTTAGGGTTTAGGGTTTGGTTAACCCTGAATAACCTACCGTTTTAGGGTTCCTTATTATGATTTCTTTATATAGGTCCTTAAAGAGGTAGGTTATTCAGGGTTAAGGTAATACCTAAACCCTAAGCCCTAACCCAAAGTAAGACAAACCCGAAATGAGATCCTGAGGCTGACAAGCTCTACTGCGAAGAGATTGATCTTGGAGAGGGGGCCCCACGCACGGTTGCGGCCCCAGGGTTTAGGGTTCAGGATTTAGGGTTCCGGGTTTGGCGTTCAGGATCCAGTTTTTGGGGTCTCTGTGATTTCATAGGGTGAGGTTGTGGAAAGGTGTCAGACAAGTTGTGTCGGCCGGCGGTGGAAGCCAACTAAGCCGCATGTTAATCGAGAATGTCGATGTGCTCTCCTAGAATCTGTGATTTTGAGATTCAATTGTTGCTTTGCGTATGCAGACAAACAGACTGACAGACAGACAGACAGACAGAGAGAGACAGAGACAGAGCATGCCTGCCTACCTATCTACATACGTACGTACATTCACGTACGTATGTTCGTGCATGCACGGGTAATATGTATTATGTGTATACAAGCATGCCTTATAATCAGCGCAGACCCGTGAGGAAGCCCCCAAAGCCGCAACCACTCAGCGAATATACCTTAAATTGTAGTAGGATCCTGAATATGATTTAAGGCTTTAAGGTATATTCCTTACTTAAATGATAGTAGGATCCTGAATATGATGTAAGGCTTTAAGGTACATTCCTTAATTAAGGGGTATTGGAGCCTCCGATCTCTGAGATTGCATCTGGGCTCCGAGCTCATCTGAAACAAGAGGACACTGCAAGAGCCATGATCTTGGGTAGGAATCACTAGGACCCAGAGTAGGCCCTTATTCACTTTTTTTTTGGGTTCAGGTTTCCTTATAAGCCCCTTTAAAGCAAAAAGGGCACCCTTTTTTATTCCTAGGCTACTCTTGGGTCTAGATCAAGCACAGGACTCAGCTTAGACTTAATTAAGGTGGATTGGGATAAGGATTTAGTCTTGAGGTTCTTGATTCGGGTTGTTGTGACCTTGAGGACCCTAAGCTGTACGCGGCGAATCCGAGCCCCTGGACCTTGAAGCCTTAAGGGTTTAGAGTTTAAGGGTTTAGGATTGAGCTGGGGGTTTCAAGGGTTTAGGATTCAGGGGTTTGGGATTGAGGGTTTTCAAGGTTCTGGCCCGATAAGGCCTTCCGGCGGCCTTGCTGGTCAGTGGACATCAAGTAGCTTCGTTCATAGATCTGTGCATCATGGGAGTCGCTATTCCTCAAGGCCTCGTCCCAAATTCCGAGCTCCCCAAATTCAAGAGCTTCTATGATAGGTCATATGTCCTTTGTAGCCGCATCAGGGCCGCAGCACGCTGTAAGCCTGACATTTACTCGGTGTCCGTCTCTTCCACTTCATGCCTGATCAAGTCCGAGATCATAACAGCATCCCAGACCTGAAATCCCGGAACCCTTATGGCAACCCTAAAACCTAAAAGCCCCGTAGAACCCACATAGAAAGCCTCAACCCCAAACCCCAAGGCCCAAGGCACTCAGAGCCTTTAGGCGGGAAGCCCTGCAGGAACCCTTAAACGGAGCCCTGAAAGGAACCCTTAAAGCAACCGTTGAAGCGACCCGTGAAGAAATCCTCAAAGAAGCCTAACCCTTAAAGGAACCCTTAAAGGGACCCCTAAAAAGAGCACCGGGAAACTCGGCAGGAGATGGAGGGGCAGCTCGTGACTGTCCTGGCCAACCTGAAGCCCAGGTATCCCGGGCAAGGGCATGCTTGGGGTTTTGGGGGGCATTTTTTGGGTGGTTTAGGGATATTCAGTGTGTCGGGGCGAGGATTCAGGGTGTAGCAGTTTAGGGTTTAGGTCTAAGGGTTTGGGGGTCCAGGGGTTTCTGTTTTGAGCCGAGATTGAAAGAGGCATCAAGTGCACGACCGCGAAACCCGAGACCCCAGAAACCCGAAAAACTCCAACGCGTCAAACTAACACCCCACTTGGAGGGGCAGGGGACTTAGTAAGTCGTTTATAAGTAGGGTTATGATTGGGGTAACTCCATTTAGTGTACTTATAACTACTGACAACCTACTTACTAAGTCCCCTGCCCCTCCAAGTAGACTCTAGACCCGCAAGCCCTCAACCCCAACACCTATGCCCGTGACCCTCACGCCGTGACAAGCCCGATTGAAGCCCTAAGCCTTGAATATTTCTCACCCAGAACACAAAACAACAAACCCACAATCCCTAAACCCTAAAGCCCCAAACCCCCAAACCCCTAACCCTAATTATCCTAGACCAAAGCCTTGAAACCCTAAAGCCCCAAACCCCCAAACCCCCAAACCGCCAAACCCCTAACCCCTAACCCTAGTTATCCTAGACCAAAGCCCTGAAACCCTAAAGCCCCAAACCCCCAAACCCCTAACCCCTAACCCTAGTCATAGACCAAAGCCCTGAAACCCTCAAGCTCTGCCTCCAGGAAGATGCAAGGATTCGAGTCCCAGGGCATGGTGATGTGCGCGACGGGGGCAGATGGAAAGGTGGAGCCGGGGCCTTGGGATTTTGGGTCTAAAGAAGAGGGTTTAGGGGTTGAGGGGTTTAGGGGGGCCTTGGCTTTTGGGTTTAAAGAAGAGGGTTTAGGATTTAGGGGGTGTAGGGGGTTTAGGGTTTAGGCGTCGGTAAATAGATTATGGTTTGCTCTTAAAGTGTGTTCTGAAGGCTGCTTGAAGGATTTGTACAGGGTTTTTGGTTAAATACCGAGGCCTCACTAGTTAGAATTACAAGGGGTCCAAAAAGGCTTTACATTGCTGTTTGTTTATATATGGGTCGTAGAAGTACTTGTCACTGAAATAGGGTGTTGGACGTTGGTTTATAATCCCTTCTTTCGAAAATCAAAAGCCTTCAACTCTAAAACTAGGTTCCTGAGTAGTACCCTTTTGCCCTTTTTGGTTTAGGGCTCCCTTATTCAAACCAAACAGTAGGAAAAAGGGTACCCTTATCATAATGGGGCTACTCAGGAACCTAGAAAACCTCAAACCATGAAGTCTAAGCCACTTGAAAAAGCCTTCTCATGCCTTAAACCCTCCAACCCAACCCCCTTCACCCTGGACCTTTCTTGGGCCCTATGCCTCTCCCCTTAGCCCCTAAAAGCTTTGCAAACCTCGAAGCCCTACCCGAAACCGTAAACCCTAAAGCCCTACTGTAGGGGCCTTAATAATTACCTATACTATTGTGGGGGTCCTTTTTTTAAAAAAAAAAATTTTTACAGTATAATATACCCCCAAACCCCATTCTTCTTGTTAAGGCCCCTATGTCATCCGAAACCCTACTCTTCCTGTCCGAGGCTGATGCAGCCGCCGGCAGGCGCCAAAGTCGGCGAGCGCGTTATGGCAGAAGGCGACTACCGTAGAATGTGTGTCCTCTTAGAGTCGGTCGTATCGGGTATTTGTCATAGTTGGGTAACATTTTAAATTTTTTATGGGTACTTAAATTAGTTGATAAGGAATGAAAAGGTAAATATTTAATACTATCCCAACCATGAACTAGTCTAGGGTTTCCATAGGATTTTACAATCCGTTGGGAGGGGTACTATCAGGGTTCACCAAGGTCTGTAGGGTTCAGGATTTAGGGTCCAGGTTGTTTGTAGGTTGTAATGTAGGAACCCGATTAAGAAACTTGGGCCTTTGTTAGGGTTCCTTGTATGAATCCTACTATTTTGGGGTTATAGGCCCAGGGCTTCTTAATCAGGTTCCTACATTAAGGGTTCGGGGCGTTTCGGGCTTCGGGAAAAGGCTTGCATACGGCCCCGAGTTCTTTGTGTTCTTGGATCTGGACGTTTTGGGAAGTGGGTTTGGTGTTTGAGGGGTTTACGGTTGAAAGGTTTTGCGCATTCGGAATCACATGTTGCTTCTCCATTACCACTTAAGCCCAGTACATCTGCAAGTCATAAACCCTAAGCCCTAAACCCTACTCCCTAAACCTTTACAAGCCCTAAGCAAGAAAAAAGCTTGTTTTGCCTACGCGCTTTCTGAATTTTGACCGCTCCGGACAGGGATTTCAAGTCTTGAGTTTGAAGGCTTTTTGACCGAGGCTCGTGTTGTGACGGCTTAGGGTTGGTACTACGGTTTAGGGGTTTAGGGTTTAAGGTTTAGGGTTTAGTTCTCAGGGTTTAGGGTAGTTGGCGGCCTGGCTGGTGGATCAGGGTTCCAGCCTGCGCTCATGCAATACATCGCGTTGTGCATGTGATGTACCCTAAACCCTCAATCTTAAAACCATTTATCTCGGAGCCACGAACCTGAGCAATGAAGGTTGCCAAGTTTCGCATCGGTTCGGGTAGAACACGAGCCCACAGTTTTCTGCCGGCGCCGGCAGGAATTGAAATGCTTGAGCCCGATGACAAGCTGAACGAAAAGTGCAAGCCCCAAAGAGTTTGATTTCTAGCCTGAGGTTTGGCATAGGGCTTCGAGATTTTTCTCAGTGCTTAACAAAGTATGCTGTTCCAAGCTCCAAAGGATCTCTGGAGGGCACTACGTAGAACAGCTCCAGACTCCAGGAACCTTCCAAACATTACATAACATGCGGCTGTACTACTTTATGTTGCATGGGTACCACGAATGTCACTACTCGTCGACTACATACGACTCTGTTTCAGACTGCCCATGAGCATTTAGGTGTACCCTGGCACCAGCCTGACAAGCCTGCAACAAGGATGAAACGACATGCAGGGGGGTCCTCACAGATATGTAAGATCCCACTTCGTTGGGATTGTCTTTGAGGTTCTTAGAGTGGCTTCCCATCGCGGACGTAATAATCTAGAACCGCTTTTATGGCTTTGCTTCACTACACTGTACTATACTCCTACACCCTCTTTTCCCTTAATCTTATGGTGTTTAACTAATGCCCGCCCGACTCCCTCCGCGCTCAACACACTCCCCGACGTTTGTAGGCTTGAGGGGTGGATCCCAAGTCCCGGACCGTAAACCCTAAACCCCTAAACCCTAAACCCCTAAACCCCTAAACCCCCAAACCCCCAACCCTAAACCCCGAAGACCCTAAACCCTAAACCATAAACCCCCTTCCCCCCCGAGGACCGGCAAGGCGCCGTGGCCTGTGCTGATGCCAGGTTGCGTGACCAATGCGAGCTGGAAGCCAAGCTTGGGTCGGGTTTGGGATTAGGGTTCAAGGTTTAGGGTTTAGGGTGTGTAACAGTATGCGCGCGGTTGGTGCGTTTTGTTCAGAAATCGGCGCGCACCCACTTATCGCGTGCTTGCGTCAGCATGTAGTCTCGCCCCAACCACCCCAAGTATTCTCAATTAGAGCCTAATTCGGGTTTAGGGTTCACCCCCAAGCCCTCCTTGAAGGGGGCTTTTCTTGCTCGGCGCGACACATAAAAAACTACATCTCGCAGCAAAGTGCAGCTGAGATGGATGGGTGTCGGGCTGTGGGTCGCAAGCGTTTCCAACACACAACTTCTCCTTAGATTTGCCACGCTTGGCCCTGCCCTGCCTTGCGCGCTGCCCTTCCCTTCCCTAGTTGTTCAAACTCATATACAAACTGAACAGGGAGCCCTCGAACCTCAAACGAACCACAACGAAGACGTGCCCAGAACGTGGCTAATGATTTTTCAGACAGCCCACCCTGTCTGCTAGATGCCAGTGGTACCAAGGGTCCTGAATTATTTGTAAAACAACTCCTAAGGATTCCCACTGCAATGTTCGTTCTTACCAGGAGCGGTCAAGGGCGGCACGAGCGACAAATCGTTTTGTTGGGAAGAGTCGGCAACGCTGGCAAAAAGAAGGTCGGCTTCGGCACCAGTGTTCCCCGCTTCGGAGGTCCAAAGGTGGAGCCGACGCCAGGGCTTCGGACATGTTCCAAGGTTCAGTCACCCGACATGTGCAACGACTTTTTCACCAGATGATGCCAATGAGCTCCTCAGGACTGGCAAACCTCGTGTGGCTCGAGCTGGATGAGCCCCTGCAAACCGGAGACTTCAGGAACGCCCAGGATTGGTGCGCCGAAGAAACCAATTGGGGCGACAATCCCGAAAAGGCCCCCTCGTACGAGTGGATGGACGTATACACGACGCATCTGGACAGAGATGCCCTGACCCAGAAGATGATAGCGCTGGCCGAAAAACAGGCCAGCGAAAAGGGTCTGGACCACGATGCAGAGATCGGCCATTGCTTTGGACGGAGGGTCACTACAGCTTGGAGCAGCAGGGAAAGCTGGTGGTCATGGTGGAATGGGGTTTGGGCAGCGGGCTACGTGAACGAAGGAGGCCACATCGAGTTGGAAGAATCGCAGTCAAATCCGGGAACAGGGTCGGACGTGATGAGTGGCCCGTGAAGTGAGCGAGAGCAGGAAGAGTTCAGTGAAGTGAGGGCGGACGAGTCTGAAGTAGTGAGAACCGTAGCCTGCCCAACAAGGGCTTTAGAGCTCGTGCGACAGAAACGGCCCAGATGTTATAGTAGAGATAGAAAATCAAAATATTGTGGATAGGATCTTGGGGTATATAATCAGGTCGTGAGGGCGCTTTTGGGGCTAAGGGCCCAAGTTTTAAGACTAACCAGCAGCAGGAAGAAGGAGATGATGAAAGAGAGGTTGAAAGAGGAGCTTACGCGCAACAGTTCAGCAACAGCCTAGTATGGCGTTGCTCGGGATGCGTTTTTTGTGACGGGGGTGGGTCGTTGCCTATGCGTTTTGCCTTGGATGTTGGTTGCTTGGGGTTGTGCAGAGGGGCAACATAGGTTCACAATACAACGTATAGAGTTCTATACTTTTGTGCATATGTTTATACATAGAGATATACATATATATATGCATATACTTATTAAGGACCCTATACCATTCAAGGTTAACGGGTTCAGAACTAAGGGGCCGGCCCTTTCTCCATAGGCCTGACCCTGAACACACGTAACCCTGAACGCCATGATGAACCCTAAACCCTAAACCCTAAAGTGTAGGGTTTAACGGTTATAGGCCATTAGCAATTTTAAGAGGGTAGCCATGTTATCGTGCTACTCGTGCCAAATTTCCCTACCTTTATATTACAAGGCCTAAACCAGGAACAGTATGTTGGGATGTGGGCAGTTTGGCGCTTGAAGGCCGAAATGCAAGACAAAAACAGTTCAAGATAAACACGCCCTAACGGTTTAGGTTTGGGGCTTGAGGGTTTTAGGGGTTTCAATGTTTACGGCCTAACCTGATGCTACGCCACCTGAATGTTTTGGGGTCTTGGATTGATGTTTGAGGTTTCAGGAGAATTTGGGGTGTCCGGTTTATTATTGCCAAGCCCTGAGCCGAAACGCGAATGCATGAACCCTCAAAGTACCTCTTCTAGTTAGTAACACTTAGTAACCCTTGAAGAAGACCTAAAGTGCCCCTCACAGCAACCCTTACGGTAAAGCGTGCCACGTATAGTAGAACCGTTATAGTACCTTTGGGGCTCTGAGGCAAGCAGGGCACCTACAACGGCGCGATCTGGATGACCTCCGCCGGGCGCTCATTAGGTTTCAGAGGTGTGGGGGCTTCGGATTTGGGGTTTAAAGTTTAAAATTTGGGTCGAGGGTACAGCGGAAGCCCAAAACGCCCTGCATAAGACCGATGAGTCATATAGCACCCGCTCAGAAAGCATAATGCCGTAATTCGGGATGAGCCCTAAACCTCAAACCCGATACCCTAAGGCCTTTGGCTCTTAAATCCCTTTCCCCAGCGATGCCCGACTTTACACCTTGGTGGCCTACGACGAAGCTCTCGAGAAACAGCGGCCCCTTTCGGGAACCATGAAGTTGTGGTGTTTAGCTATTGTGGCTGTAGGGTTTGGTGCAGGGTCCATGGCCTAGTTTGTGGTTTAGGGCCGTACAGGGTTGAGGGGTTCAGGGTTTAGTCTGGGGCTTGGGATTCGGGGTTTAGCTGCTTAGGTTTGTGGGAGGAGTTGCAAGCCTCGTTCTTGCACCGGGCAGTTGCGGCTGTGATGTCTGTATGCGTGGTACTAGTAGTACCAATACTGGTAGTTGCGCTGTTAACAGTGGTGTCGTTGCGACTGTTCTTAACACTCCCTTGATCACCAGCACCATCTTCACCCCTTCATGCAGTATGGCTGTCACTGCTTCTATCTCAGCCGCAACAGTTACTGTTGTTGCTATGAGTGTTAGGGTTATCACTGTTCCGTCATTCTCCCTCTTCCCCTTCTTCTGATGTTTATAATTACACATAATATGTCATAATACAATGCAATACACTAAGATGTAATGCGACAGAATCTGATATAAACAAAAAGCCCTAAACCCCTAAACCCCTAAACTACTAGGCTGGGCCCGTCGCCTGCAAGTCCGTGGCTAGCGGGCCAGATCCTCAGGGCCACTGGAAGGCGCTCCTTGTTGTTAAGGGTTCCTTAAGGGATTTATAAGGGATCTATAGGTCTACTATAGGTAGGGTTTAGGATAGGGGCCTTTAAAGGGTTCCTTTGAGGGATCTATAGGGTTTAGGGTTTAGGATAGGGGCCTTAATAATTACCTATACTATTTTGGGGGGTTCCTTATTGTAACTATAGTAGAATATACCCCAAAACCCTGTTCTAATTTTTAAGGCCCCTATATTGGGTGTGTGGGGTTCAGAGTTTGGGAAAGACCCAAGCTCCAAGCTCTTGCAGTGGAGTTCCGGATGTTTACTTTTATTGGGCGCAGTTCGACGTTTTTTGGGGTTTTGGGCCTAGTTTATATGGATACATGGATCCCTACAATACAAACCCTACAGAACCCCCCGACCCTACGCCCTACAGCCTTCTACACGCCCCTAAGCCCGTAGATGGAAGCTTAGACCCACAAAGCTCCAATTTCCGCAAAAACCCTCGAACCCGGAAAGTGGCGCAAACCCTGATCCCAGACCTTATTTGGACCTAACCCCTAAAACTCACAGCCCCGAAAACAGGACATGCCTAACCCTCCGGAGACCCGCAAGCAAATTTCGGCGATGCGCGTTGTTTTTGTCATTTGAGAGTTACAAAGTCGGAGGGATCTGAGAGGGAGCTGCAACGTAGAGAGGGCATTCTTCGTAAGCTCGCGCTTGAGTTCAAGGTTCTGGGTGCACTTCACTTGATCCAAGCCACGTGCTTAAACTGTCAGAATAACCGGCAACTATCTCCCTGTATAATCCCTCTACAAAATCTATTGTAACATGCATACCCCCACCAACCCAGTTCTCTAGGACCCTGATTAAGAAGCCCTGGCCCTACAACCCCAAAATATTAGGATTCATATGGGAGTTTCCGAAAATCGGGGACCCTAACAAAGTACCCTAAATAGTAGTATCCTTATTATAAGGACCCCAAAATAAGGTACGCCTAATTGTCGGAAACTCCCATATAAAGAACCCTGATCAAGACCCAGGGTTTCTTAATCGGGCCTAAACCCTTACCTCAAACCCTAAACCCTAAAACGCTCAACTCCTAAACCCTAAACCCCTAAACCCCCAAACCCCTATACCCGAAACCCTAAAAAAAATAGACTGCACCCTGCGCTCTGAATCCTGCGCCCGAAGCCTGTGAAGCTTTTTTGAGGCCCATCGCCTAAGCTGAGAAGCTCAGCACCGCTTTTTTCGCTCTCCACACGCGGAGACTCCAAAATTTAGGGTTTAGGAGTTTAGGTTTTAGGATTTGGATCTATAGGGTTTAGGAGTTTAGTGTTTTAGGGTTTAGGGTTTAGGGCTTAGGAGCCTCAGTATCCAGCATTCCCTAGAGGATACCCCGGTACATCCGTAGTAACTCTTAGTATTGGATCCCTGATACAACAGGATTTTGGAGTTTCTGGGCAAGTGGGTAGTTCCACACCTCAGGGTCTCTTTGGGTCTTAAGGAGATGCGTGGGGCACTTGTTAGCATTGAGGGTTTGCTGGCGGATCCAAGGCAGGACCTTGATTTGGGTAACTGCCAGAGAGGACAGACCGTGAGGAACCTTTGTCTGTGCTAAATAAAAGCAGAAGATGCCTTAGTATAGGGGCCTCCAAAGAGGAACCCTAAATGCAGGATCGCCCGATATAAGGACCCCTTTTAGCAAGGGACCCTCACTTCGCTTAGGACAGAAGAGTAGGATGTAGGCTCAAATGTTTAGCCCGGGAATAGCTCGGCAAACCCTTCGGAGAAAAGAGCTCGCGACCACATCGCCATCCTGTGCATGTTTGGCCAACCGTAGCAGACATTCGGAGGTTGAGAAAAGCGGAGGACCCGAGATAGATCCCTAAAAAGCAGGATCCTTCGCACACGAACCTTGAAAAAAGGCCCTCCTATTGTGTTGACACACCCCAGACGTGACCGGTGTCATGTCGCAGAGCCTTGCAGTGCAGGTACAGGATTGCGTCCACCGGAATCGCGTGCCGTAATGCTGGCTATCTTGCACTGAAGCCTTCAAACCCTCAAAGCCTGAAGCCCTTAAACGCCCTGAAGCCTAAACCTTAAACCAACGAGCGGATTTGTGGGTGAGAGAAGTGGGAGGCTGGTGCCACGAAGTCGTTGGTGCCACGGCATACCACTGCCGGGAAACTCCCTTCTGATTCTCCAAGGCCTTAGCTTAATATTAGGATTCTTATTGGAATGCTGATTAACTGAGCAAGGTAGGATGCGTTTCTTCGTCAGTGATCTAGCTTGCCCTTTCAGGGGAACATGCACCAAGCGGATGTTCGACACCACGATCGAAGTTTTGGCAACCTGCGAGTCCCCCAAACTGACCTCGTTTAGATAGACAGCAGAAAGAGCACTCACACCACATATGAATTCATTCGTAAGGGGGCAAGAACCTGATCTTGTCAACCTCACACTTTAGATGTAAGAAGCATGTTGAGAGAAAGTTGGGTCCAAGCCTGCATTTTTTAGCGGTGTACTTTGGAATTCTACAGGATTTTGCATTGGTTGAGCCCTGAACCCGCCAACTTGCTATTTCCGCCCCATAAAGAAGCTTCAAGTTTCCTAAAGCCGAACATTTTATACCCTGCAGCCGTGAAGCTCGAGCAACATTACTTACCCCTCTGAAGACGGGCCTACAAGACGCGGCTCAGCCAGGATACTCCGGGAACAGCTGAAAAATGTCGCTTGGAGCCGCCTCTTGGTGGGCAGAGTCTACGTACAAGGGCTCGGGTTCACAGGGCTTTTGGAGCAGCTTGTGTTGATCTATAGTCTCCTTAGGAATTTTTTTTATTTTTATTCATATAAAACCCAAGAGAATATTACAAATATTATTTATATTATGGTTCTAAGGGGGGTATAGTGATGTCCTGCAGGAGTTTTTCATCCACTGTACGAGGAGAGACAAGCGGCAGATACTGTTGCTGTTGCCACTGCTGCTGGTTATGCGGCTGCTGCTACCGCTGGTGAAGTAAGTTGTTTACGCTCTACCTAAATAATCGGCCGGTGATGCATGAACCAACTTGCTACATGCTTCTTACATCATCTAACTGCTTGCCACAAGCTTGCTGTTGCCTGCTATGGCCTTTTGACCTCTTAGTTACTGCCTGTTGCTTACAGGCTACCAGTTCCGACCTGCTAATAATGACCCGTAGCATAATGATGTTAGTACCATTCTACTTCGTCTCGTGGCTCAAGAAAATTCCCTGACCTTCAACTCTGGACCCCCCTAAACCGTAAACCCTAAGCCCTAAACTTCTTTTGCCCGAAAGTCTTAGTTCTTAAATCTTACAGTTGAAGCCCTGAACCCTAAACCCTTAGCCCCTTTTATTCCGGTGTCCGACGTCCCTACTTCTCGAGATTGGATCCCACCGAAACCCGAAACGTAAGCTCCAGAATCCAGGATTGGCCCTCCAACTCAACGGCTGGAGGCCGGAGAGCTTGTCGGTAGGGTTTGGGGTTTAGGGTTAAGGTTTTAGGGTTTAGGGTTTGGGGCTTGGGGTTGAGGAGCTGCTTTGTGGGGCTCTTTCTGGATGTGATAGGGATTTTCGGGCCGTAGGCTACAAGGTTTTTTGCTGTGCTTTGTCATAGTTGGATAGCATTTTACATTTTTATGGTTACTTAAACCCAATAAGGAATATAAGTGTAAATTTTTAATACTATCCCAACCATGAACTAGTGTGGAGGATCTGTGAAGCTTCTGGGCGTTGGGGGTTTAGGGCTACGGGCTTCGAGCCTTACAGTTTGGGGATTCAGGGTTGCGGGCATTTTGGGGAGATGGCCTGAAGAGGATATAGAGGCCGGAGAATGAATACTACCCCCCCTACAGCCCTTATATAGTTGTTATAGAGTAGTAAGCCGCGTTTCCCTAGTTACCTGTTATTACGACATAGATATATATATATATACACATATATATATATATGATTTTGTATGTATATGTTACTCCCGAGATAAGTTCATGGATTGTTAAACCTTGTCTTCAAGTACAGGGGCGTCATATCCCCAGCCTCTGCGTTGGAAGTCCGCTAAGGTAGGAAATTGAAAAAGCAAAAGCCCTAAAATTCCCCAGAAGGATTCAGGGTCTTGGGTGTGACGGGCCGTTTAGGGTCTAGTCTTGATGTTTCAGGACGTGCTGAGGATAGTGACCAGCAAACCTGCAACAACCCTCATAGTAACCATTACTCAATTACAGTACCCCTTATAGTAACCTCCGAGCCGCAATTTTGGAAAAAAACAAAGAGTATAAAGCCCTTATAGGACCCTTATGGCACACCTCTTGAAGCCTTATGGTGCCCTTGTAGGAGCCTGTCAACGCCCTTCAACAACCTTATTATAAAGCCGTTCTGGGACCGGTGTAGAACCCCTGTCTCGCCCTGAACCCTTGTGACCTTTGTTGTCCTATTATGCAGCCCTTTTTGGACCCTTGCAAGGCCCGTAAAGAGCCCCTATAAACCCTAATCCCCAAACCCTAACCCCTACAACCCCAAACCTTAAACCCACAAAGGCCTTAACCATTACAAAGTCCTAGACACTAAACCGCTGAACGCAAACCCTTTAAATGCACTTTCTTAAACCTTAAACCCTAAACCCTTAAAGGAGCCCTTATAGATCCCTTAAAGGAGCCCTTAAAGATCCCCTAAAGGAGCCTTCAGAGATCCCTGCAATGGCAAGGTATAGCGGCCCGCTGGATCCACAAACGGTGTTGCAAGCAGCCGTCGGCTCATCTTCTCGAGCTTTGGAGGGTTTTAGGGTTTGGGGGTTTAGGGGTTTAGGGTTCACGGGTTTAGGGGTTGAGGGGTTGAGGGGTTTGTTTTAGGGTTTAGGGGGTATATAGGGTTTAAGGTCTAGGCGCCTGTAGTCTGTAGGGTTTAAGGTTTCGGCTCAGGTTGAGGGTTGAGGTTTCCAGATTTAGGTTTGAGACTTTCCGGTTCGGCCCTGAAGATTTAGGGGTTTAGGGCTCAAGGTTTACCGTTTAGGGTTTAAGGTTTGGCTTTCAAGCTCTAAGGTTTAGCGCTGAAGGTTTAGGGTTTGGGGTTAGAGGTTTAGGGTTTATAGGGTGGCAAAAGAGGTTTCAGGCTTTCGCGGCAGTAGCTCTTCTATTACTTGGGAGCTCTGAGCCTGAACGCTGAGGCCTTGCTTGGATCTAAATCTAGGGTTTAGGGGTTTAGGGGTTTAGGGTTTAGGGGTTTAGGGTTTAGGGTCTAGGGGTTTGAGGGCTCTTAACCCCCAAAACCTGAAGCTCTAAACCCGACGCCGATCGGTGGGTGCGCTGGGGGCTCTAAATTCGGGTGCAGGATTCTGGTGCCTCGTGGGAGTTTCCGAAATTAGGTGTACCTTATTGTGGAGTCCTTGTAATAAGGATCCTACCATTTGGGGTACTATATTAGGGTCTCCTATTTTCGGAAACTCCCTCGTCGCGAGGAAACCGAAGTCGGAAGTTTTCGTGTCTGATATTAAGGTTTAGGGTTTAGGGTACGTCCCGTGCTGCTAGCTCAGGGCAGTGTACATCAACTGCTCTTACCGTAACAGCATCGGTGATCAGTGATAACCCGGCAAAAATACATATATATATATATATGCACACATATATAGTCATTCATCATTACTTTTAGTATTGATACATGATAAGACTGTTGCAGTATACATGAGATGTATGTGTGTATGTGTATATATATATATGTGTCTGTGTGTGTGTGGTGCTGCCCTTTTTCCACGAACGATTTCGAACCCTCGGTGATAACCCTTTTGAAGTTAGCCATAGTGCCAATCAAAACTAGAATGAAGTTGCCAATACTAGCAGCCAGGAGCCATTGATGCGATTCTTTTGCATCTCCGGAGGTGTGCGGTGGATACACAACGCCCCCCGATGAGTGCTCAACGCTGCAGAAGGGACTGCCCCCAGGTGCATCCCATGATCCCACGTGGGTTCACGGCTACTAATGTATAAGACTTGCTGTAAGGGTTCCATTAGGGTTTCGGGTTTGGGTTAGGGCTTACGGATGTTGAGCCCGAATCGTGGACTCTGGGGCAATGAGAGAGTAGAAGAGATGTGCAGATAAACAAAGAGATTACTTATTCCCTTATGTAGTTATAACATAACAGATCACAGAACCCTACTCCAAGAAACACGTCCCCCCAACATTTTTCGGCCGTGGTCGCCACTCATCAATGACCCATAGGAGTCGATATTTACCCTAAACCTTACACCCTAAACCCCACGCCGGTGACTGCGCTTCAATGCAAGCAAGTATTCCTTTCAAGTCAGCCTGGTCGCACAAACCCCAAATCCTGAACCCTAAACGCCGAAACCATAAATCCTAAACCCTACATCCTAAACCCCTGGAGGCTAGGCCTTAAACCCTCCGCCTCCACATATTACGTTGCGCATCCCTTATGTTGATAGGCTCAGGGTGCAGACTATCAAGTTCACATTTCATGCTTGTGTAGACCCTACCACGCGGCTTAAAAGGAGCCCTTTTATAAGCAACCCTATTCTTACAATTAAGGCTCCCTACTAATCCGGGCAAACAGGTCAATGAGTTGCTCTTCCCTGCCCTACCTTGGTTGTTCAAGCTAGCCTTTGGGTTTAGATACGGATCCGTAGACCTTATTACTGATATTACTTGTTCTATTCCTATTCCTACTCTGATTGTTATCACAATTCACAACCGCCACTATGCTCCTGCTGCTACTGCTACTGCTACTACTGCTACTACTGCTACTACTGCTACTACTGCTACTACTGCTACTACTGCTACTACTGCTACTACTGCTGCTACTGCCACTGCCGCTGCCCCTGCCCCTGCCACTGCCCCTGCCACTGCTACTGCTTACCATAGTTATGACGAATATTCCGATTCGTGACATTGCTACTTGTACTGAATACCCCTGTTATGTGTTCTAGGACCTCATGGCAGACAGTTGAAAGCAGATGACACGCTGCAAGCAAAACGGCGCTGCACAAGCTCACGGTCAAACCTAGCAGCATCTCTGAATCGCAGCTGTTCATATTGGGGCTTGAATAACTGAAAACAGTATCCGATTGTATTCCCTGGATAGTTGTTTTACACCAACACACAGCAACACCGGTTATTGCACATTATGCGGAGCCCTGACCGCCAAAACGCTGAATGCGACGGGGTAGTCGTGGCTCAAGCCAAAGTCTCTCGCTGCAGCCATCAGCTGCAAAAAGAATGTTAGAGCTGCATTTCTTCACAGACCGGGCAACCGCGAAAGACGTGGTGCTCTTGCCCGCGCTTTGCTATGATATGGCTCTTCTCTCCATCGCTTTACAGCTTGTGCTCCTCGTGCTCATCCTGTCGTACGTGTCGTTCAAAGCTTTGTTTGATCGCCTTGCGATCATTTCGCGAGCGAGGAGGGCTGCTTTAGAGGAGGCTGCGCAGGAGGAGCAGGGGCCGAAGTTCAGGATTGAGCTGCAGCCGCCGTGCAAATGCCTGCGCTTTGCCATCAAGTGGGATCCTGACTTACGACTGATGATCAACACCCTCAAGAAGGAGGGTGAGGAAGGCCTTACGAGATTTCTGGAGAACGAGGTCTTCGTGTGGAAGCTGCGGAGCTATGTACGCAACAAGGTCTCCAAGGCGTTCAAAGCAAATATTAAGCGAGACATGATAAAGCTGAGGCAGCAGAGGCAGCTTCGCGCAAGATCTGCGCAGAAGACCCCCGAGCAGGATATGCAAGACCGACATGCTCTACGAGAGCTCTTTGGGCAAGCGGACCAACCGACTGCTGCTGCTCAGGCACCTCTGGTGCAAGAGCAGGCGCCCGTGATACAGGAAGTCCCGGACACGCCAGCGGCTTCTGTTGGGCTACCGGTGGTAGAAGAGGCACAGCAGCCCGACCCATTATTGAAGATTGAGACATTACAGAGAAAGCTAATGGACCCCCAGATGTCACCAGAGGATGCTGCTGCTCTAGCTTCCATGAGGGCGGAGCGACCTGCAAGCAGCTGGACGAAAGCACCACTGCCAGAGCAACCCATGGACGCAGAAGCATCGGAGGCCTTTGGGCAGGAGCGCATGGAAATTTCCCAGAAGAACAAGCCGATCGATGCTCGCATGTCACCCGGGGATGTTGTAGCGATGGCATCTATAATGGCGGATGAATCCTCAAATGAAGCCCCTCAATCTGCAGCGATGACAGCAAAGCATCCCGTGGAAGCAGAGGCACCGTTTGTCTGCCCAACGCTCATTCAGACCTCGCAAACCAGGCGACTTGGCACTCAACTGCCACCCGAAGATGCCGCTGCTCTGGCCTGTCTGATGGCGGAGGAACCTCTGAGCAGCTCCGACACCACGCGTGCAGAGGTGGCGTCAGCAGAAGACAGCTCATGCAACACCGACGGTTGGGAAGGTGAGGACTTCTTTGCACACATCGACTCCCGCCTGTCACCAGAACTGGCAGCAGTCAAGCTCTTTGCAGCAATGGGAATCTCGGAAGACCTTGCATTCCTTAGAACTGCTCCTGTCGCGCCCACCAACACCATGAGCATCGAGGATCCCTTCAAGAACTTTTGGGACAATTTGGATGACAACATGTCGCCAGAACTGGTGGCGGCTAACCTCGTGAACACGGCCGGATTCATAAAGGCCTACTGAAAGATGCGAGTTGTGCAAGTCCCAAAGTGCACTGAACAGCCTGCGTGTACAGCCGTCAAGGTTTGGCAGCGAACTAAATGTCTAGCCCAGTTTATTGTTACTAGTTACTAGTTGCCCGAGGGCAACTAATAAGTGGGCTTCAGTCCTTCATGGTTTAAGGCCTGGTTCCGAAAGTCTATGAGAAGGTCATGCAGGCAGGCAGGCAGGCAGGGATGGATGGATGGATGGATGGATGCAATGTATAGGTGTACATGTATATTCACATATATTCACCATGACAGGTAAACAGATAGACAGACAAGGGGTGTGGAGATAGACATGCACGAAGAGGAGCCTTCACCCAGTAGCTGAATGGATACACTTTACACTTTTTTGGGGATAATACTACCCACTATAACACTGAAAGTGTACACTTTTTGGGGCTTATGAACTCGGCAGCTAAGTTGAGTCGCAAACCCTTACAGCCCTGATCAGTAAACCTTCAGCCCTACACCTTAAACCCCAAGCCCGGAAGGCCCTTCTCCCTAAACCCTAGCCTCAGTACGGTGACTCCTTTATAGAAATCCCTACCTTAGATCCTTTGCTTTCAGGCGGCGTCTTCACGGATCCCGCGCCCGGCGCCTCACTCTTTACGCTTCTCATCGGGCTGTTGCTGCTGGCATGGTCCCCAGTTTAGGGTTCATGGGTTTAGGGTTTAGGGTTTAGGGTTTAAAGGTTCAGGCCGGAAGGTTTCGGGGTGTTTGAAGGCTTAACGGTTTAGAGTTTAGGGCTTATTAAGACTTTAAGGTCTAGGGTGTAGGGTTTGTTAAGACTTTAGGGTTTAGGGTTTAGGGTTTATTAAGACTTTAAGATTCACGCGTCAAGCTGATTCGCTGTTCTGTGCAGATTCAGGGCTGAGGTTTCGGAAGAAGTTAAGAGCACAGCTTGAAGGAGACTGCGGAACCGTTGAACCCCCAGGCTTGCAACCCCCCCCCCTTCCACCAAAAAAAGCAACAGCTGCATCTGTCTACCTATCTGAAACGGGGATGTGTGCCCACAATATGAATTAGTTATAAACCCTAAACCCTAAACCCTACTGTTGGGCTGCTCAAGGAGAGGATCCCAGTGTGGAGAGCTCCACCCTTAACGGCCCTAATCTAGGGGCCTTAATAATTAGAACAGGGCTTTGGGGCCCAGTATACTATAAAAATCATAAGGAACCACCAAAATAGACGTGGTAATTATTTAGGCCCCGATATTAATCGCAAACCCCTGAAAACCACATTGGGGAAGTCTTGGGTTCTTTCTTGAGAAGCCAGCTCTTAGGTTCAGGGTTCAGGATTTTAGGGTTTAAGGTTTAGGGTTCGGCATTTTAGAGTTTAGGGTTTGAAGGTTTCGGCTGCAGGATTTTAGAGTTTAGGGTTTGAAGGTTTAGGGTTCAGCACTTTAGAGATTAGGGTTTAAGGTTTAGGGTTCAGCACTTTAGAGATTGAGGTTTGAAGGTTTCGGCTTCAGCACTTTAGAGTTTAGCTGGGTAGCCCAGTATCGACTCCAAACGGGGGATGTGCAAAAACCGGTCGGCACGACGACACACAAAGAGTGCACTTGGCCTATCACTACTTCATGGTGGAAACGTGCCTAAAACCGTGTGCGCGAGAGAGCGCAAGGGCGAAGCACAAGGTCTTTTTCGAGTTACGGCTTAAAGACCAACGTGTAAATATATACATGTGTATATATGTATATGTACATGTATTTATTTACTTGTTGCATTTGCTTCCCCCTGAAGACTTGATTGTTGAAAATGAGGAGCTCCGAAAAGCAGCAGGGGGCAACAAGAGCAGACAGGGCAGGGGCCATGAAGAATCCTTCAGCTAACTTTGCAGGGTTTTGTGTTATGGCTTAAGAATGTGCCCCCTGCAGCGCTTGTGGTAAAGTTGCCAAGACCCCAATGTGCCTGCGAACCCGAAAGTAACCGTACCCTAAATCCCGAACCTTAAATCCCACACCCTAAACCATAAACCCTTAACCTTCAAACTCTAAACCCCCCCCCCCCCAAAAAAAAAAAAAAAAAACCCNCGAACCCCCAAAAAACACACCCCCAAAATCCCCACACTTAAAACCCCCCCCCCAAACCAAAAACCCTTAACCCCCAAACCCCAAACCCCCCCCCCCCCAAAAAAAAAAAAAAGAAACCCTAACGAGAGCACCCCACGAAGCGCTTGCTTAGGCCGGCTTCGTTGTTGCGGCGTTTTTCTTCTACAAGAGGCTCGCTACAAGGGTTCAAAGCTTCAGGGATGGAGGGATTTGGGGTTTGGGGGTTTAGGGTTCAGTCGTTTAGGGTTTGTGGGCTTGGGGTGTAGGGGTTTAGGGTTTTAGGTTTCGGCTTCACAGACCTTTGGGGTTGAGAGGTCTAGGATCTATCACTCAGGGCTCAGGGTTACCTTTGCTGTGAAGCCACTCTACTTGCAGTCGCTGGAGCTCAGCTGTCGGGAGTTTGGGTGTCACCAAGCTGCAAGGCATTTGACCTCTTCAGTGCGAAAAGTCTTGCGCGAAGAGGTCATGCTGGAGGCACGCTTCGTAATTGCTTTTCGCTCTCTTCGCGCCTGGCAGGGGAATCTTGTCTTGATATTCGGGGTTCCTTACTTGAGCATGCTACTTAACCACGAGCCTACCGTTTAGGTATACTTGCATGGATCCGATATGTCTGAAACTGCAAGGTTCAGACGCAAATGGCCGACTATGTGGTGATGGATGAGGCAGGATTTCCATAAACCCTGTACTTTGAACCCTACATCGCACCCCGACCCTGAACCCTGAACCCTAAACCCTACCTGAACCTACCAAAACCGACTTTTTGGGGTTTGTATTACAAACCCTAGTATGGAGTCTAGAGGGACCCTGCAAAACAGTAGGTTCTGGTAGGTTAGGGTAGTGCTAAAGAAACTTGGAACTTGTAACCTGAAGTCCTTCATATTAGAGGGATTAGGGTTTAGGGTTAAGGGGTTTAGGGTTTAAGGGTTTAGGCTTTAGGGGTTTAAGTTTAGGGTTTAGGGCTTAGCCTTCTAGAGCAAATAGCTTCGGAACCTGTGCACATCTTGAAAAAATCTCCCGAACGCTTTATCGGTGGAGGGAGTGGGGTTCACTGTGTTTCAATTGCTCGCCGTTATTAGTTCTACAGGGGGCTTGCCTTGTTTCTGCTTTGGTGGTTTCGATGCCTTGCGAGGCTCACCTTGTACAGCCCCCGAAAGCCTGGAAAACCTCAACGACTTTGACGACTTCGATCTTGTACTCCCGCGAGTGCCCCCACATACATGTTCACCTAAACAGAGACATACACATCCACATAACCCTCACTCTTTGTATACATGTATGAGTGAAACAGAGAGAGTGACCATCAGAGATAGAGAGAGAGAGAGAGAGTGTGAGTGAGTGAGTGAGTGAGTGAGTTCGCGCGGAGGGGGGGCCTGGACGCTGCCCTACCTCCTCACCTCGTAGAGAGAGAGAGAGAGAGTGAGTGAGTGAGCGAGTGAGCGAGTGAGTAAGTGTCATCTCGCCGCAGGATGGCCAACACCGGCCTTCCAACCTCCGTGTTCTCAGCTTCTGAGGAGGAAACACTTAGTAGCTGAGTGCATACACTTTACACTTTTTGGGATAATATTTCCCGTACACTTTTTGGGACTTATGAAATGAAAGCAACTAAGAACAGATCTAGCATCGAGGGTTTCAGCTTCTGATACTCATAGCGTTTGCGGCAGATCTGGATGCTCTCCAGATTTTAGTTTGAATTTGAGCATTGGGATTTGCACATGATAAGTTTGACCTACATCAGAATATACTTGTATTATATTCTTTCTCATACTTCGCAAGATTTAATATATTACTCTACTTGACGAGAAAAAAATATATATATATATATGTATATATATAGAGTAAAGATTAAACTAGATTTCAGCTATGAAAAACAGTTTTTATTTATTTAGATCTGATATTATTCCAATTACTCTTGCATATCTATATGTATCATATGTGCTTTCACATATGTGTATATCCATCCATCCATCCATCCATCCATCCATCCTTCCGTCCATCCATCCATCCATCCATCCATCCATCCATCCGTACATACATACATATAGTGATGCGAAGAAGCGCACGCGTCGCCGACGAGAATATCCGGGATGTCAGCGGGCATGTCATCGGCGCAACCGAGAAAATACAAGAATATTTTCTTATTCGATATCACTAAGATAGAAAGCATATTCTACACTATTATTTCATAGATTCTAATCTTCTATACGTAGATATTATATTCTCTTAGATAACATTTTTGCGAAAATTGGAAAATATCAGTCGTATGTCAGGGTTCGTGTCGTGTCCGGTTCGTGTCCAGATTCGTGTCCGGTTCGTGTTTGGGTTAGTGTCCGGGTTCGCGTCTGGTTCGCGACCGGGTTCGTGTCCGGGTTCGTGTCCGGGTTCGTGTCCGGGTTTGGGTTCGTGGTTGGGTTCGCGTCCTGTTCGTATTTCGGTTCTCGTTTGGTTCGTATTTCTTTCGTATTGTGATTGTTATTAGATTCGTTCTCAATAAAAATAGGTGGAGCTCTCTAAAATGTACGGTATATCGAATATAGGATGAACTGTAAAATAAAGGGTATATTTTTTCTTTCATTTTTCAAGTATATAAGAAAGATCGATTGTTCTGTTGATTTCGAAATTTCGAATTTAGGATATATTATAATAATTAATATAAATGATTTATTGATTTTCGTATATTTAGATTAATAGCGATTATAAATACGGAAAATTCAAGGTATTTTAGGTATGAATATCGTAGAAAACATATTTATTAATAATTCGATAATAATCGTCGATTTATATCTCTATTAATTTCGATATCTGGAATAGAAAATTAGGAATTGAATTCCTATTTATTAAAATTCTGTATATAAAATTTATTATTTAATATTAGGCCGCTGGTAGATTTCGGGGTTCTCTTTATTTTAGCGGCTCCGATGGTTAGAAAATCGAAGAATGTTGGAAATAGGTGTATTCCCCGGCAAATTCGATAATTTTCGCGCATTTGGGGGCTTCTCGCTAATCTATTTGTGGATCTAACGGAAAAATTGGGGATTGAATTTCTATTCGTAAATTCTGAGCCATTTATATAAAATCGCGGTTCTCGGGAATCTTTCGCCCATTTTAATAATCCTAAACACGGAAAATTAAAGGTGGTTTTTCTAAGGATGATTGTTGAAAAAAGAAATATTCATAATAAATTCGATAATTTGGATATTTGCACCAATTTGGGCATCTCCAACGGAAAATTGGGAATTAAATTTCTATTTGCGAAACACAGCTCATAAAATATGTTATTTAATATGAGGCCGCGGCTGGATTTCGGGGATCCTCCCATTTCAGCGACTCGGATAGTCAGAATCGAAGCTTTTCAAGGATAACTCTTGGAAATAGGAGCATTCATCGGCAAATTGGACGATTATCTTCGTGTTGCGGGTCTCCACTAATTTCGGCGTCTCCAATAGATAACTGGAATTCGATTTTGCTGTTACCAAATTCTATTTATAAAATGTGCCAATTACATTAGGCCGCGGGTGGATTTCGGGGTTCTTTGTTGGTATTGTTGCTGTTAGAGAGAGGGAGAGAGAAAGAGAGCGGGAGAGAGAAAGAACAAGGAGGGAGGGAAGAGGGAAGAGAGAAGAGAAAAGAGAGAGGGAGAAGAGAGAAGAGGAAAATTCGGCTGGGACCAGCAGGTGTTATTATTGATGATGATGATATTATTGATTTTCTTCTTCTTCCTCTCGTTGAGAAAAGAAGGAACAACAAGAAAAGAGAGAAAAGAGACCAACTCACAGAAGAGAAAATAGAGAGAAAAGAGAGTGGGAGGAAGAGAGAGGAAAAGAGAGAGAGGAAGAGAAAAAAAGAAAATAAGGGGTAGGGGTAGTAGGATAGGATAAGTGGTAGGTAGGAGAGGATAGGAGGAAGAATATAGGAGGGATATCGAATAGATTTGGGTAAGATAGGATAGGTAAGATAAGATATGGGCAGGATAATAAAAGAGAGAAGGACACGGAGGTATCGAATAGATCGTGCAAATCCCGGATAACATCCGCAGACCTAAACCCCACGTAGAGCCCATAGACCTCACAGACCCCGCAAACTCCCCCACACGCCCCGAGAGAAATACCGATGACCGTGGCGTATCAAATACCAACGGAAACAATATTAACGGCATCCAGCAAAACGACAACAGCAGGAGCATCGGTGGAAATAATAACTATCAACGACAGCAGTAATAACGGCGCAAAATACCGAGCCAATAACTAATCCTATCTTCTATTTTTCATAATATTTCTTTCTTTCTTTCTCTCTTCTCTGCTTCAACCTAGCTTATAGACCCCCGCAGACGTATCTTGGTGTCTAATAAAAGACATTCGCCTAGCTAGCTTTCGTTCCCCCGGCCATGCCCCTCAAGTATGCATTACCGAATTTAGATTTCATATCGGAATAGAATCGAATTTTCCTGATTCATGGACGTATCTTGGCATCGTTTTAACTCAGCGGAACAGAGTCTGGGCAGAGTTGAATCCCAGCCCGAACAGTGTTGGGATATTGCGACTTTGATTTTGAGAGTTCGAACAGATTCTATTTGCCGATTTCATTATGAATATAGTTAGTCGTTCTAGTTCTGATGCATTATATATGAGGATATATTTTTTCTTTTATCAAGATTTGGCTTTCGAGATCTATTCTCAAAGCAAATCAGTACTTGAAATTGATAGAAATCCAATAAAGGTACGACGCGGACAAGATGATGAACCTGGGAAGGGGTAAAGTTAGTTGCTCGGCAGACAAGATCAAGTATGTTAGCTAGCTAGAAGAGTAGTTTACTTCCAATAATCATAGTGATAGTTGAGAAATATAGGGGTCAAATTCTGTTCAATTAGATGCGCTTCGCTGCTCTTGATGACACCTCTCTTCGACGAGGCTTGTGCGAGCAAGCCATCACTAGTCCAATATCATGATCCTATAAGATATCTCTGGCAGATATAAATAAATGAATATATATATATATAATGCACATAAATATTTTTCTATATACATACAGTTACATACATATTCATGCACGTATATCTAATATATATCTATATGAATACGTATCTGAATATATGGAGTGGTCATATCTATATAGATTATAATTAGATAGTCATTAGGCCGTCTAACTCCTATACGATCGTGTGCACGACCTATCCCAGGCAAGGAGAAGACTCCGCCAAGATGGTCCATAATAAAGAAGTCCATCATAGAATTTATAAAGCTAGACTGCTGAGACACGTATGTTGGGAGGACAAGCATCTCGGAACCGGAATATGGCCGGGCATCGGTAGCTAGATTTCATATATTTTATTCCATTCATGAGAAGGCGACTTGATATATTATGACCACGTCTCATCCTATAACTCGCGCCAAAATTAGAAAGATCATTCGAGATTCCATTATGCTTCGAAACGTCTGCCTTATTGGAACTACCAGGTTTCGGTATCCCGACTCGTGTGTGAGGGAGCTTCTGCATAAAGAAAAATATTGTAGAATGGACGATCATGGTCAATATCTTGATTGCGTTGTTAGGAGCAGTTCATTTTCCTAGATATTTAATCAAAATCTTAGAAACGGAATCCGCGGTGGTCCCCACGCGTCTGGTTCGTATCTGGGTTCGTGTCTGGTTCGTGCCTGCTTCGGGTCTGGGTTCGTATTTAGTTCGTGCTTGGTTCCTGTTGGTTCGTATTTGGTCGTGTTCGGTTCGTGATTGGTTTGTGTCTGGTTGGTATTCGGTCGTATTTGGTTTGTATTTGAAATCATATTTGGGTTCGTGTCTGGATTCGTGATTGATTCGTCTTCGGATTAATTCTCGAAATTCGAAATGAAATGAAAATTCTATAAACTAGATATATATATATATGTATAGATAGAAGATAGATTTTCGATATAAGATTTAAATAAAGATAAAGATGTTGAAATATTTGAGGCTAAAATCATTATAAGATCTATATATAATATAATATAATATATCGTTTTGATGATTCGGTTGATTATATACATATCTAGAAGTTTAATACTCTAGTTTGAAAATATATAATTATGAAAATTTTAGATAATATTAAATATAAAACTATTAGTGATTTCAATATATAGAATTCAGAAAATGAAGCTCGTATAAAATGATATATTGAAAAAATTATGAGATTCATATCCTAATCTTGTATTATAAAATATATATATCTAATTAAATTCGAACCTCAAATCCTGACATATAAAGAATTTATTTTCTATATTATAATATATCGTCAGAATTTGAATAATTACGACTATTCGTTTTTATTTAATAATTTATTTATATAGATCCGCCGCATTTTCATAATATGACCAAAATAATATTACATACATTCATTTATTAGTCGATTAATATATATAAAACAATACAAATTTCATAGACT
Organism: Symbiodinium sp. clade A Y106; assembly: GCA_003297005.1. Taxonomy (NCBI): domain Eukaryota; class Dinophyceae; order Suessiales; family Symbiodiniaceae; genus Symbiodinium; species Symbiodinium sp. clade A. The sequence goes on along the minus strand of BGNK01003222.1, from coordinate 20,704 downwards.
TGATATTTTTTAATTTAAGCAACTCCAAAAATATTTCATCATATTATCTAAAAATTTGTCATTCCCGAATGACAGAAATCTTTGCCCCATTAGGAAAATAACGAATCTTCGAAAATAAAGAAATTTCATAATTCATAAGAAATAATGAAATTATTCAACTGTCCCCAGCGCCTCGTTGTACTCGACTCAGAGGTTAAGAGCCGCTAGGGCACGGGAACCTTGGCTCTCATTACGGATCTCGTTCGCCTCCGCCGGGTAGGCGCCCCTCCCGCTCTATGTAATATCGCGACTACCGCTGAGGCTCGATATTAATAGACTCAATTATCGGTCATGATTCAATGTATGATAACCTTATCGAAACCATCATGGCGTCTCGCGCCTCCACAGACGCACCAATCCTCGAATTCGTATTAGACCTCGCCGACATGACGGGATCCAATACCCTACCGCTTCGACGGCGAACGGTCCAGAAATGAAAGATCCTTCCTTTCGATAAATATAAAAAAATGAGAAAATTTTATATATTATATATTTTTTAAAAAATAAAAAAAATTATATAAATCAAATATGAATCCAAATCCGAAATAGATGAGAGATGAATACGATACAACTATGATTCAAATATGAACCAGTTATCAATCAAATATGAACCCAACCACGAATCAATTACGAAACTTGAGGGGCGGCGCCGAGGGAACGAAAACTAACTCGGCGAATACGTTTTATTAGATACCAGAATATATTTGCGGAATCTATAGGCTAGGTTGAGGCAAGGAAGAAACAAAGATTATAATCAATAGAAAATAGGATTAGTTATTCGCTCGAAATTTTGTCCCGCTATTGTTGCTATCGTTATTATTCATTGCTTCTATCGATGCTCCTAGTATTATCGTTTTATTAAATAGAGAGGAAAGAGAGAGAGAAAAGAGAGAGAGTGAGAAAAAACGATAAAAAAAGATAATAAGGGGTAGGGCTGGAGTAGGAGTAGTAAGCGAGAATAAGTAGTAAGTAAGATAGCGAGTAAATAGGAGAGGATATGGGAAAGAATATAAGAAAGAAGATAAGAAGGGTATCGAGTGGATTTAGGTAAGATAGACTAGACAGGGAAAAATATAGGCAAGGCAAGATGCTAAGAGAAGAGAATAAGAAGGCATCGAAGAGAACTCATAGATCTCAGATAAGAATCGCAGACCTAAACCCTACTTGGAATCTATATATAGATATCATAGACCCCACATATTCCCCCACAAATACCAAAAAAAATACCGACGATCATGATAGATCAAATAATAATGGCAACAATACGGACGACATCTAATTTCTCTCTCCTCTGTCTCCTCTGTCTCCTCTCTCCTCTCTCTTCTCTCTTCTCTCTTTTTTCTCTTCCCTCTTATCTCTTCTCGCCACTCTCTTATCTCTTGTCTCTTCTCTATTCTCTCTCTCTTTCTTCCTCTGACTAATAAAAGTAATACCAACAAAAAGATCCCCGAGATCCCCCCACAACCTAATATAAATGGACTACTTTATAAACAGATATTGATAACAAAAAATGGAGCTTCAATTTTCCATTGGAAACGCCGAAATTGAAGGAGACACGCAAAGCGAAGATAATCGTCCAATTTGTCGGGGAATGCTCCTATTTCCAGCAGCCATAATTGAAAAACCTTCGAATTTTCGTGATTCTAGTTATCGGAGTCGTCGGCAACCCCGAGATCCACCCGCGACCTAAATATAAATGATACATTTTATAGAAATTCAAATCCCAATTTTCTATTGGAGCCGCCGAAATTGGTAGAAATTCATAAATCCACGAAAATTATCGAATTTGCCGCTGAATGCTTATATTTCCGGCCATCCTTAAAAAAACTATCGAAGCCGTTAAAATAGAAATTTCCGAAATAGGAGACCCTAGTATAGTACCCTAAGAATTAAGATCCCTATTATAGAAATCCCAAAATAGAGCACCCCTAATTTTCGTAAATTTAGAACCCCGAGACCCAAAGAAAATAGCCCATTTTATAAACAGAACTTGAAAATAGAAATTCTAGAGACGCTAAAATAAATAGAAACCCGCGAAAATCATCGAACTTACCGGCGACTTCTCGTATTTCCAGCAACCTTAAAAAAATTTCGATATGATTCTGGCCATCGAGCTCGTCGAGAACCCCGAGAGCCGTCCGCGACTTAATAATAATATTAAATGTCATATTTTACAAGCAGAAATTAGTAATAGAAATTCAAACGACACCGAATTAATAGAGACCCACAAATGCACGAAAATCATCGAATTATTATGAATACTTCTTTTTCCATAGAAAAAACCTTAGATTTCTCGTGATCCCGATCGTTAAAACAAACAAGAGAATCTCGAGACCCACGACTTAATATTAAATAACATATCTTAAAAATAGAGTTTGCTAATAGAAATTTTCCATTAGAGACGCCGAAATTAGTACAGACCTAGAAATCCACGATCATTATCGAATTTAAAGATAAAACCTTCCTTTTCCAGCGACTATCGTCGAAATTTTACGTATTTCTAAGTATCGGAATCATTGAAATTCTACGAAATTTACTAAAACTACCAAAATCTTCGAAATTTTAATACCGAGATAAAAACGTTCGCGACCGTAACTATTCCTAACAGAAAACAGAAAATCCTAAGACCCAGAATCCCAGCAGCTCAATAAAACCGTCTATCTAAACGAAACCCAAAAGCTATTCTCTTATCCACCTTCCGTATGGCAACGAACCTCCCGGCGCCAGCGGTTTTTCTAGAGATCGCACAAGCGCGTGTGCCGAACCTAAGATTACGAACTACGATAATTTTTTTTAAAAAAACTAAGAGCCCTTAGGAGAAGCGAACACTAAAACCCCATAGAAGAGAAGAAGACACCTATACCACCCATAAAACCAATAGAAGAAGAACCCTAAAGAAAAAGAAAGCGATCCCAAATTGAATCCAAACCTAGAACGAAGACCTCGTACATCGTACATCCGTCCAGAACAACATTTTCATGAAGATTATAGTCGACATACTCGTCCTAACCACAAAGATTACCCTAAAGACTATGAACCGATCAAACCAAAGAACGCCCTCCTGAAAACAAAAACCCAAGAACCCACCCTAAACAAGAACCAACGAACTCCACGATCCTCATCTATGTACTTGATGCAGAGAGTCTTGATCGCTAAGGGTCCCATATTCCGTGCAGACGAGCTCGACCGTCTGGCGTTGTCTTTATAGAGAAGATAAAACTACGACTTAATCACGCGAGATAACCATACAAGAGGCTTTCACGAAGAAGAGTGACAAAAGACCAAATTATAGGGGCCAAGGTTGCTCGCAGAATCACGGACGCAACCAACACGACACCACTATATTAGAAAATATATTCCAAAATATCTACATATTTATCGAATCCAATTTTTTCCATTGCATACTCTTTGAAATTTCTTCTATTATAACAGATAAATATACATATTGAGAATCATGAAACCTTTATACAGAAATTCTCATAATTTAGAATAGAATTATTCTTACAATTATAAACAGAAATATTTAATGAATATAAAGCATTACAAGAACGAAGCCGCTGCTTCCAATAATGGAGACGTATAGTTCGATGATTTATCGATGCCTGAAGATGATCGGGGTGGCTCAGAGTACTTGACATTCCGATTTCTTTATAGTTAGAAGCCACGACTTAGGTAAATACAAATCATTACATACCTACCTAAAAGAACTTTTGGAATACTCATATCGATAAGAGTCTTCGATATATAAAGAAAGAATTACCGTTCTCTCGTAAAGACTAGAGGTGAATAATTTGAAGAGATATATCTAAATATCGTTTCATTAAAACACTCGGTATATCACTAAGATTCGCAAAGAGGCGGCCGGTGTAGTAGGTCCGGCGACGAGAACCGATTTTACGACTCAAAAGTTTCGACGGCGTATCAATTCATCAACTGAACTTAGGGGCTGAGTACCCTAGCCCAAGAAAGCTTAACCTCTTCAATTATGGTAGGTTTATACAGACACCAAAAGGTTAAAGGTTAGTTACTCAGCTTTTGCCAGTAACCGTTAACCGCTACTACAAGTAAGTGAAAGTACCGAACTGGCCATGTGATAACTAACATAGAGTGCAATGATCTATGCGTAAGCTGCATGCAGACTGGCTAGCTTAAGTAGGAGAGATAATTCTCGGTTGCATCACAGTGTGGACTAGCGGAGACCTGAGAACCACTAATACAACGGCTTCGGCGCTCCGGGGCTTACATATGCATGCAGCACACTTTTCTTCTCTAGTTCAAACCACAGCTCCGCACCAGGTGTGGGAAGGCTGAAATCTGCGAGTTTGCAGTGCTAGGAACATTATTTGTTCATCGGTCTTTTCAACTAGATTTTAAGAATCGAGCCCTCCTTTACCTGATAACGGACGTGCTTTGCAGCGGGCCTGCCACCCGAAAAGAGAGTGCTCAGCTCGTGAGCACGAAAATTCGGAAAGCTTTGGTGCTCTGTACACTTGCAATGACGAACCGGAGCCTTGAATTCGGTTTGGGTTCTCAGCGTGAGTCGTTTATAGGTTTTATAAAGTGTCATATGGCTTCATGATCTGGGTGGTTGAGTCTTAGAGATGGGAAATCTCCGAGCATCTGCAAGAACTGGACCTAAGAAATCGCAGCCTGAAACCGAACCCAACGACGTCGTAGATCCCCATATGGGAGTTTCCGAAAATAGGGGGACCCTAATATAGTACCCTAAATAGTAGGATCCTAATTATTCGGACCCCAAATAAGGTACCCCTAATTTTCGGAAACTCCCATATAACCTCAGTCTCGCCAGAACCCCCATGGCCCTCGAACCGCAGCCTGGCTGGCGAAATACACAACGAAACCCGATGCTAATGGTCATGCACAAAAAGCAAACCTCGGTGGGGCTGCTTGGGATGATGAGTAAGGATGCGGTAAAACACCTACACTCCCGATTCTGGAAAGCCTCAAATCAGATAGCGTCCCGTACTCAACATGTCGTTGAGCTAGCGACTCAGCATATAGGGCGGTCTTGTCTACGATATTTAGATGTTGCCTTAAGGCCTTGAGGCGTCAAGTTCTTGGCCGGTTCCGAATTCACCGAGCTAGGCACCGGACTCATGCACTGGAAAGAAGCAGGGACACAGCTTGTTCAGTGTCGCCGTCAGTTGCGAGCAGAGAAGCTCGTGCCTGCTCCTCGGAGAAGCCCATGGCGCACAAAGCCTGCAAGGCCGCACCCTCCACTTCGCCTTTGTTCTCTGATGTGTGGGCCCAATCGTCATAACCATCCTGCCAACCTGCCGAGAAAGCAGCCAGCTGCAGCTCCTCCGCTCTCAAAGCGCACCGTGGCTTGGGCAGCCCGGGCGGAGCTGCACCAGCACGGCTCGCTGCGGCCCCGCCCGCACGTGCGCGGGTCTCGGCTGCGCTGCCGACGGCCTGTCATGGACGGCAGCAGAGGAAGCAAGGAAGATAAAGGAACGTAAGTCCGGCTCTCTCTCTCTCTCTCGCTATATATAGACATACGGCTGTATACTTTTTGTAATTGCAGTTATGTCATGCAGCAACGGTCGAATGCACGACATCTTAGATTCCAGGTATATGTTCACATCAAACCGATACATCGTTTCATGTACTTGTACATGAGGAACCACAGGCACCCACCGACACGTATTATATGCGTACGAACATGGTATCGGACTCACATGTATCCATGTGCATATATGCTTGTGTACATGTATAGACATACCTGTATGGAGACATAGCATGTACATATGCGTGCACATGTACAAATGAATGAATATATACATGTATATATATATGTATATATTTATAGAGAGAGATAGAGAGAGAGAGTGCATCCAAGCACATCTGTACGTGTTCTAACACATGCATACAGCAAATGCGCACACTCACGAATGCCTATCTGTCTTGTTCTGTCTGTCGGCATGTATGTCACGCATGGTTGTGAGCATGGGCCGAACATACAGAGCTCCAGTACATCTGCATGTATATATGCATGTATGTCTCGATTCTATGTCTGTATGATACATGTGCATGTACTCTATATATGGGTGGTTGTCAAAATTAGGGTCCTTTTTTGAGTCCTGAATATAATACGGCACCTATTATTTAGGGTACCCTTAAAAAGGGACCCTAATTTTGACAACCACCCACATATATATATATATATATATATGTAACTACACATATCTATACTTCTGTTTACAACCATATCTACACATAAGTATATTTATGTTTTTGTGTATATAAACATATGCGTTGTAGACACATGCTCACACTTACCCACTTGCACATAAAAGAGATGCACTAGGCCTGGTCAGGGGCGAACATAAAAACAAGGCTCAGGCGGCCGCCGGCTGCGCTGGGCATCTCCTGGGCTCTTATGAAAAGTTTTCGTTGTTTTCACTCTGTCAGTTGAGAATTTTCTATTGGTGTCAGGTCAGATTTCGGGCTGCTTGCAGATTACCCGAAACTGCATTCATGAACAGTTTTGGGTTTAGTAGGGTTTAGGTTTTTTTTTATGCGGTTTCGAGGGGCTCTTTTACGGGCTTTTTGTTGTTTTTGACAAGGGTTTTAGAGGGTCTTACGTGGGGTTTAGGTATCATGTTTTAGCCAGATCTTCTAGGATGTTGCTGGTAAGCATATATATATATATATATGCATATGTGCATATATTTCTCTCGCCTCTCTCTGCCGTTGCATCCAGAGGGTCTAGCGACGCCAGGCAAAGCATATATGCATATATATATATATATTTGTGTCGTAGGTATATGTGTCGTAGGATGTTAACGCTCATCATAACACAACACGGTTCCCCTCTTAGTGGTGCGTCGAAGCTATTTTGTTGCTAGTCATGTTACGGAATGAGCTTAAGCAGAATCCAGTCTCTGGCACCCCATGGCTTTGCGTGCCGAAGAGGATAAGGTCTCCATCCTCGAAAGATTGACGGTCAAGGGTGCTGATCTGTATGGCATGCGTTATTCAGGACGGCTCATCCGAAGAAGACTGCTAGTCGATGCTGATGTGTATGGTATGCGTTATTGAAGACGGCTCATCCGAAGAAGACTGTTAATCTGTTAATCGATGCTGAGCGTTCAAGTTCAGTTTCGAATGTGGGGAGTGTAAGGGTTCAGCACCTCAAACTGCTTTACAACTCTCGTACGGTTTGGGCTAACCGGTCAAGTACAAATACGCTCATAGGAATCTCCGACATTTGTGGTTGGGATTTAGGAAACCTCCTGGTTCAGCGCCCGAAGCCTCCATGAGCACTTGAGCCCGGTCCACTGAGAGAACTCGCGGGGCGCCCAAAGAGATGAGCAAGGTCCAGTTGTCGTGGCGATGTGGAGAAACTCGAGACAGTGCATCGGGATACCAGTTCATCTTGATGGTATACCCTGCCTGGCCGAATCACTGCGTAGCATAAAGCCCTAAACCCTAAACTAAACCCAAGGCACGGGCGCTTAGCTTCGAGTTCTGGCACTCAGAATCAAAACGAAACAGGTTAGGTTCACAGGTGGGCAAACCCTAAACCCTAAAATCAACCTTGCTGCAAGACCTGAGAACAACCCGATTTGCAGAATCCCGTCGCCGTGACGATTTGGGCTTAGAACAGGACTTAAACTCTCGCAACTCAAACTTTCCAGGCGTCTAGGGCATAGGGCCTCTCCATTGGTGTTCTTGAGTTTGGCGCTTACGGCTTGGCTTGTGTGTGTGTGTATGTACATATATACATATACATATACATATACACATACAAACATACATACATGCATGCATACATACATATACTGACTTAACCTTTTGTATGTATATATGTATATATGTTTATGTACATAAGCTGACAGGGTCGTGGTAGAGTTGAAGGTCTAGGAACTGCAGACAAGCACGGCGAACCGAACTTTCGATCCCCGGCACAGTGGTTTCAGGGTTCAGTCTAGGGGCATTAGTAGAGCCCTCCTGTAACCGCTATAATAACCTTTATAGTCAGCCTTAGAGTTACCCCAAGATTTAGTGACCCTAACAGCAACCCTACCTCCAAGCTGTAGCACCAAGGCTTTACATAAGTTTAAGTAGTTTGTTGCGTAGAGAGTGCAACCCCCGCTTCCCACATCCTGAACATAGAATACATAGAACCTGTCGGCTGCTTGTGGCCCAAACCCCTCCCTTCACCGGACACTTAAGCCTGTAAAGTGTGAGCCGCATACCTTATCCAGATCTGGGGATGCTTACTTGCCCGAAAGCTGCCTGGAAGGGATCTGGCAGGTTGAAATCTTTCACCACGTCTGCAACCAAGGCATCCAACTGAGGGGAGGCACCTGGCCTGCCGGGTCAAAAACGGATCGGCCATGCAGCTGGAACTTAAGGGTCAAAGTTCAAAGTTTTTAGGGTTTTAGGTTTAAAGTTTACGGAGCTCGTCTCGGACACAGTGCTGCCTTCCCCACGGAGCCCAACCCTAAACCCAAAAGCCCTGAACCCTAAACCCCTAAACCGTCGTTCAGTACCACACACCCCAGACCATGCTCCGACGAGGCCCAAGGCTTGATGGCAGTGTTACTCTAGGGGCCTTAATAATTAGAGTAGGGTTCCTTTAAGAGTCCCCTTTAAAAGGGTCGCTTCTATAGGGGCCTTAATAATTGGAATAGGGCTCCTTTAAGGGTCCCATTTAAAAGGGCGGGTTACTGTAATGGCTACTATTTTAAGGCTTCTATCGGTTAATAATTAGAATAGGGTTTTGGGGCCCATAATACTATAATAAGGAACCCCCACAACAGTGTTGATAATCATTTAAAATTTAGGCCCCTGTATTATTAGGGCTTTCGGTCGTTCTTTGCCTCGGGCTTTTCGACTCTTTGGGTTCTGGGAAGTTTCGGAGCTCACATTCGGACACTCCAGGCGAGGCATATGGGTCGAGGTCTGCTGAGTGAAGCCACACTATAGGAGGATGACAAGACCACAAGAAAGCCCCTAAGTACTTCTGAGAAGTTTGGGGCTTTCGAGGGTGAGAACGACTTTGGGATGACATGCTGCAGCTGGCTTTTTTGAATTCTTCGGCGGTGAAATATGTGGAATTCAGGCCCATAGGGACATCAGGGCCTATGCTTCTTCTAATATCGTAGTGACATGGGCCGAGCAGTTCCCGAAACCTAAACCCCGCGATCCCGGCTCCCAGGTACCCTTGAAGGAACCCTAATAGGCACCCATTTTCCGCTCTGTACACGACCAGGCCTCCACTGCGCCACTTGTTTTGACGTGGCCTTGTCCGGCATGCGCTGCACGCAGGCGTCGCAGCAGTACCTTAGGGTTTAGCTTTTAAGGGTTCCGGGTTTGGAAATCCGACCACCCAAGACAGAAGCGAACCGTGATCATCAAAGATCGTCTACGCAAACGCAGCCGGCCATATACCGAAGCAAGTATGCAGGCATGCATGTGTATAACCATCTGCAAGCATTTACCAGCCCGTTCTGGTCATGTAGAAACACTGCGTAGCAGCACTGCTCCAAAACGAAACAACCCTGATACAATGGCAATTTGATAACAAATCCATACATGCGACTGAGAAGGTAGTTTTCCTGTACATCGACAAGAATCCTTCCACTTGATTTCATACTTTACATGATAGCTGACCTCGCATATCACAGCTGGGAGGGTCAAACTCCCAGCCGTAGAGCTCGCAGACTCTCGCAGACTTGCCTCATGCTGGTCCTGAAGCATAGAAGCTGAGACCAAAGCCAGCTGCACTTCGAACACCACCAATAGGGCTCCTGCAGGACGCTTCGGGTGAAGCTTTGGTCTTGGCAAATTGACCCACAGGCACTGAGTGAGCAGTCAGTGCGCACTGTCAATCCCCATTGTGCACCTCCACCCACCTCTGAAACGATTTAGGGTCCGCAGTGCATCTGACAAAACCCAATGGAGAAAATCAGCCTGGGTTGCATAAGAGAGAACCAAGGAAAGCGAACTCCTGAAGGTGAGAAGCCAACTGCGGCTTCTGACAGTCTTCCCTGGCCATGCTGCAGTGCCAATTCCTCAGCTGTCGGATCGAAACAGCTGCGCACAAACGGTGCTGGCAAATCTTCTAACTTGCTGGAAGGCCTGTCCTCTTGGGTAAGCCACAACACACAACCCCACACACCAAGCGCATGTTGCTGTAGCTTTTCATGTAAAACGCAAATGGACAATCAGTAAAACAAGTACATCGCACAGATGAGACAAACAAGTAAGAACCAACGGCAATGAACAAGCAAGCAAATAGCTTATGTATCTGTGTATGTACATAGTATAAGTACACGTTCATCCATCTACGTAGCTATCTATGTAACCATCTACCCATCTATCTACCTATCTACTCAACTAACTACCTACCTGTCTATCTACATACTTGTGTATCTATCTACCTCTCTACCTACAGACAAATGTACACCTTCTAACCCTAAACCCTAAACCCTGACTAACTCCAGGGTTCCCGTGTGGGCGCGTCTTGGCTGCATGGTGCACGTCTTTCGGCCCAATCTGGTGCGTGTCATCGGGCACCTGGGGGTTTTAGGGTTTAAGGTTGGCAAAAATAAACCGGAGTTTAGGGTTCAGATTGTAGGGAGACCTGCACAGTAAAGATATGGGGTATAAGGTCGGTGGGCAGAAAACTGTGCCTGCTATGGGCCGTGGGGTGTTGACTGAAATTAAAACCCCACATCATTTTGTGGACATGGGTGCAACTTCGAAAGGTATGTAGTGAACCTTATTTACTCTGAAAACTCTGACAAAAAAAAGCAAATTCCTGTAAACGTGAAGCCCTTCAAGCCACCTTCTGAAGGCTCCGTCCACAGAAACCGCGTCCCAATCCGGGGCATTCCTTCACGGTTCTGAGGTGCCAGTTCGCGTTGCCTTCTTGCTTCCGGACACGCCAAACCTCAGGGAGAGAGCAGGGAGGGTCTGATCTTCAGGCCTGGCAGCTCAGGAGATTGAGGCTTTAGCCTGTGCCTAAGGCGCTAAACCCTCAATTCTCAAACCCCAGAAAACCCCAAAAGCCCCAAAAGCAAAATCAAGGACATAGCTAGCAGATGGAGCCTGAAATGCCGAGGCCAAACAGAGCCAAGGCGACCCACTGCTTGAATTGACGACTTTGCGCGCCGAAACTAAGCAAGGAAAATCTGGCCTTCTCACGGCCAAAATGGAACCCTAAAGTTCAAAAAAAAACCGCAGTGTCCTTGTCTTGCTCCCAATCGACCGTGGCAACGATCTCCTCGTGTCTACTCAGCTGCGGACCAGAAAACAGGTCACATGTGGATGTGCTATATACCGAGCTGTACCGGGTCTCAAGGATGTTGTTGGGCGGATGCCCCCAAAAGATGGACTGGTGACTTCCATAGTCTTGACGGTTCAGGGTGCTGCTTCCCGTGTAGATAACAAAAACGGCCTCTTCGAAGGCATCCCGGATCAGATTTGATCTTTCGGACCCTCATGACGATTGTTGCTACTATTGGCTGCTTGAGCTGCTACTCTGCAGTATACAGTAGCCATCGAAAGAATTGCAGTGACGCCACGAACCACGACAAGTTCGGATTGATTAAAACCATAAGTGCGCATGGGCGATTGAGACTTGCAACTGTTGAGATTGTGGGATTTTAGAAGCTTTGGCCTCAAGGCGCCTCTGAAAGCTCTATGTTTCATGTTGCAGCTCTGATTTTGTCTTACTACTGCTGTTCCTCCTGTTGCAACCACTCGTTTTCGTGTTGCGGGTGCGAGTGCTGGTGCTACCCTCACAACTGCATGACTATGTAGTATCAATAAAGCTAGTAGCGGTCGAAATGGCAAGGTAGTGGAAACGGTGGTGGCAGTATCGCCACGACGACGACTACTACCACTGACACTGCTAATGCCGCTGATGCCACTACTACCGACCACATACAATGTGCTGCGGCGCAAGTGTGTGGTGCTGGTGCTGGTGCTTGTGGCAGAGCTCTTATTACCATCCTCTGCTTGCAGAATCTTTAGCTCCAGGTGTGTTTTCATCGCTGACTTGAGCTGCCATCAACCCAGGTTTCAGGCTATAATGGGTTCATACGACGCTACAGTCGTCCTCGTAGAGACCGGGTTGGCGGGCGTAGCCGCGGAGGTAGGTCACGTCGCAGAACCTCATAGCTCCAAGTATGCTTCGTGCCATTTCAGGTATGCGGCTTGGGGCCCAGGATTCCGACCAAGGCTTCGGACTTAGCGTCCATAACGGACGGATTCCCAAGAGCCTGCCCAACACCCATGCAACCCAAGGTGCCCCTCGGCGTCCCACCATTCCATGCCCTTTGGCTTTTGCAGCGTCGCCGGGCTCTGATCCATCCTCTGGCGGACCCAGGATGCCGGGCGTCCCAACTCCTCTTCAGTGCTTCGGGAGATTGAGGTGTTCAGGCTCGCTGTAACTGGGTCCATGCGAAGCTCTTGCAAAGTTCATGGGGGGCTAGCGTCTCAACACGGCTTGAAGTTTAAAGTGTTTACAGCCGTTCACAAGTAAGAGTACAACACTCTCCCTCATGACGACAACAACTCCACATGAATCGTAAACTCATGATGCAAATGGAAGTGAAGCGACCATACTCGTAGCAATGGAGCAGATTCTGCAAACAACTCGTAATACCTATGTTCGGAACAAATCTCTGCCGCCCGAAAGCCGAGTTGACAGCCCCCGCGCCCCCCGCACCGTCGAATTACAGAATCTCTATGTCCAAATGTTCTGAAACTCGATGAAACCCGGTATCGACCCCCTAAACCAAGCCGGTCAGCGCCTACGGAACTCGCCCGGACCCAAAGCCCTAAACTGTAAACCCTAAACCCTAGACTCTAAACCCTAAACTCTAAACCCTAAACTCTAAACCCTGAACTCTAAACCCTAAACCCCCAAACAAACCCTAAAGCCCCAAACAAACCCTAAAGCCCCAAACAAACCCTAAAGCCCTGAGCTCCTCAGTGATCTCCTCTACGGGCCGTCCGGCGCTTCGCAAGCGAATGGCACGAAGAGCCTCCACTGGAACTTCGGATGCAAGACCTTTTGGTAAAAAGACCAGGGGCTAGGGTTCCTTTAAAGGGTTCCATAAGGGCTTATAGGGTCTCGTACTTTGTAAGATGGAGGCCTTCATAATGACTTTTAAGGGGCCTTTTAAAGGGGCTCCTTCAAAGGGCTCCTTTAGAAGGACCCCTTAAAGGTCTCCTGTATGGTATAGCGGTTCGGGGTTGTAGGGTTTAGGGGTACAGGGTTTAAGGCAGCTGATCAGGGGAGATTGTGGATCCGACAACGTATAACTTTAAGAGAAATGCCCTATCAATTATGGGGTGTTGGCCTACTCTTTTCTCAAGGGCTTACAATAAAGGGTTGCGCGCCCAGATACACCTAGTACGCACGTACTACTGAATTCATGTTCACAACTGCTGCAAAGAATTTGTCCCACCACCAACCTTCCCAACCTATCCACGGCTTTCCTACCAAGGCCTGAAGCTCCATCCGCTGCTTACTCAACGAAGTAGACACAAGCCAGCAGACCCCATCTGGGAGTTTCCGAACCCTCATATAGTACCCTATAAATAGTAGGATCCTTATTAAAAGGACCCCAACATTACCCCTAATTTTCGGAAACTCTAAACCCTTATAGAGCCCTTAAAGGAATCCTTATAGTAACCCATTAAGGTACGCCTAATGTTCGGAAACTCCCATATCTAACCATTGAGTTGCCACCTCACGATAGGCGCGCACGTCTGCACGCTCCGTGGACCGCCTGGCTATACAGGCTTTAGGGTTTAGGGCTTGGGGATGCCTAAAGTTTAGGGCTGCGCAGGCGGTGAACAATCCGAAGGCGAAGCTCGAAGAAGCATGCACGAAGCCATGATAAAAGCTGACCCTGACATAGAATCTCACGGAAGCGTCGGACAACATGCTGGAGCGGAGCCCCTGAAACCATGAAGAGCACTTGTCGGAACAGCGGCTCAGCTGAACACTAAAGCTCTTGCCAAGTTCAAGTCGACGTCCTCTGCGGTCAGAGAATTTCCCTGACTCAAACGCTTACAACGACTTCCACTATCCGGATCACCTGGTAGTAGCGTCCACCACGCGCAGCTCATGCCGGCCGGTCCAGCGCAATGCTGCCAGGTCTTGCGGGTCCTGATGAGGGGCTTTGCAACTTCACCAGGCACAGGCACGAACAATGGGACACACCAACTTAGAATGATCCTGGCGTGGCCGCGATGCCGTTACTGCAGTTAGAGCGGTTTGAGTTTCCCACCCAAGGTGACACATTGCTCTTGCTGTGTCAATCCAGGAGGGGAGGTTTTTGAATTTTGAATGAGGTAGCAATGCCAGTGATAGTGGTAGCCGTAGAGGAAGACATAGAAGACAGAAAAATATTGGTAGCAGTTTAGCACAAGGCGTCGTTGTCGTCAGAGTCGATTGCGGTCGTAGTAGCAGCAGTAGCAGTAGTGAGAGCAGTGAGAGTGGTAGTGGTATGTTGTGGTAGCGGTGCGTAGTACTGCAGCATAGCAGCAGCAGTAGCACTAGTGCAGGACCAGCAGCAGCAATATGAGGAGGACATGGGAAGGAGGGGAAAAAGTAGAAGTCCGACGCAGAAACACTTGCGAACAAGGTGAAGAAAAAAAGCTAATATCAGCCGAAAACTGAATATTCGCTCTGCTTTCCACATCCAGCCAAACTGCCGCAATTTCGTTTTCTGCTATTGAAGCGGAGAAACACCCGAAGCACAGGCTCTTGTACGATGCTAATACAACCTTGACCATCTCCACACCGCAGACTTTGGAACCAGCTGCAGTGTTGTGACTGCTCTTTGCCGCGATTGTAGTTTTTTGCCTGTCATCGTCCGCGTCGTCGTGGTCATTGTCATTGGGCGATGGCTGCCCTTCCCGTTGCTCTTGCCGCGTGATTGTTGCGAGACGAAGTCGTGACGACTTCATCATTGTCAACAACATTGGTGTGGGTTGTTGCTGCAACAGAAGGTGGTGGCACTGGCGATGTGACGGTAGCGGCGGGTGGCGGAGGTGGGAGTGCGGACATGGGTCGTGTATAGTAGCGGTGGTTGGACTATTGATGGTGCCTCGTTGAGGGTCTACGCTTTTGCCGCAATCGGATATCTGCATTATCCCGCCGTCCTGGCTATATTGCACCAGCACCTCTTCCGAGGATCCAGGTGGCACGAATTCAATCCTCGGATTGCAACACACTGGAGCATAAACATGTTGCAAGTCTAGGGCCAGGCCCCAAGCCATACCTAAATAAGCCGATGCCTTCAAGTAAAAGCGAGGGTGCAAACTAGAACGCCGCAGGGCGCATCCTGGAACCCTTTCCTGCCGAGTGGTGACCTGGCTCTGTATTTCCTCTCCTGATGACCCCTAAATATATAAATGAATAAACGTATATATATATATATATATGTAAGATGCTAAATGCTTCGACAATCACCCTAACAGCGGCAAGGCTGAGAACAAGGCGATTACGAACAAAAACCGAGCGATGAGAATGTGCAAAAGGCCTCGCCGAGGCTCTGCCCGAGCTTGCCAGAGCTATCGGCGATGGTGCAACCGGGAAAAAGGGGCCCTGCCCACTTCTGGATTTATTCACGAGGCCCCGATGTAGGGTTGACGGGTTAAGGTCCAGGGCTTGAGGCGTTTAGGGTGTTGGGGTCTATGGTTTTAGGCCTAGACCCTAAACCCCGAACCCTCAATCTTGGGACACAACAACTTCCAGGAAGCGACCCAATGCAGCCCCAATCTCCGAGAGCTGAACCTCCAAGAGCCTCAAAACTTCAGGCCCGCAAGCCAAGCCCTAAACGGTTTAGGGTTTAGGGGTTTATTCTTACGCTCTCGCAACTCGGACTCGCCAGACGAGGTCTCTGCGTTCGGGTGCACAACAACTTTTCTTCTTTACAACTCCACTACTAGGGTTTCTTGAGGGTTTTGGGTTTAGGATTAAACTTAAACCCAACAGCCTAGCCTTGCAATCCTCAGGTCCGAAAAACCTACATCAGGGGTACAGGCTTGTATTCCAGCCCGAAATGCCGGCTGCACTCATGTAAGCGCCAAAAACGCCAACAAAGGCCTGACGACTCTATGACATAATGTCAATATAGTCAATATACTAATTAATAAGAGCAGTGATAATAACAGTAGTAATAACAGTATGTAAGAATAGTTAGCCATAAGCTCACAACAACCATAACGGTCATACTAGCGGACTAGCAGTCTCTCACACTCGGACTAGAGAGAGAGGGTTTGTAGGGGCTTGCCATTAGTCAAGTTGGCTTGGTTATTGATAAAAGCAGCAATAGTAGGAAAAGGCGACTGTAGTAGCAACAAAAGCCGTAACAAAACAACCGTGGCACTGGTGCCCTGATCCGTTCCGCCTTGGCTGCAAGCTGCTGGCCGTACGGCGTAGCCCACTTTGGAAGCTGCAAGGTTCAAAGGCTCCGGCCTAGAGCAGAATGCAACACACTGCGAATCAATGACTGGTTGAGACAGGCTGAAAGAGGTTGGCACAGCCCAACGGAAACATTGTTTCACCTTCACCACGAAAAGAGCCCGCACCGTTGTACCCATTCTGGAGCATCGAACTTCAATGACCTGTGCATGAATAGCACCGTGTCCTGGCTTCTAGAAAAAACAAAACAGTTGAACAGTGAAAGGAGCCCAGCTGTGCATGCGTTGTTCAAGTTTTGCTGGACAGACACGGGCACAGTAAGATCGACAGGAGACCGGTTCGCAAAGCACGAGGTCGCCATGTGCTTCCCCCCACGCGCAGGAGAGTCTTGTGCGTAATATAGGGACCTGAATATTAGAACAGGGATTTGGGCCCACTATATTGTAATTATAATAAGGAAACCTCAAATGGTGTAGGTAAATATTAAGGCCTCTATATTGCACTCTATCTGTATTCGGAAAGCCCGAAGTCGCGTGCGAGAGGCGTAGGTGTTGGCTGCACCTCTGCACACAGGTCAGGGCCACGCTTGCCCCACCGTGGCATGGCTTCTAAAGTCACCTATAAGCGATCTGCCGAACGGCATGGGAACTTGGGTTGAGTTGCATCAGTTTAGTAGGTCTTCCGGCCTTGCGCAAGCCTCAGCTGAATTAGGTACATCATGTCACGGCCAGTTGGTCAACTGTCATGCCTTCAACGGGGCCCACTAGATGCCATTCACCGTGGCAGGATCTAGATCATCACGGTAACATCACGGATGCAGGCCTGTCGCTCTCGCCATCAAACTCCAAACTGGCATGAGACTCTGAGACACCCAACCAACAACCCTAAACCGTAAACCCAACCAGCCTTAAACCCTAAACGTGTATGAAACCGCCGTACACTGCTTGGGCCCGACATCTGCGTGCATGGCAAGCATGTCAACGAAGAAGCTTTAGGATGCTGGGTTCTGTAGCCCCTTGGATTTATGATTGTCTGAGAGAGGAGGTGAGGGTGTTGCGTCTCCTTTCGGCATTTATCCTATTAATCTTCAATGTCATTTCGGAAAGACTCAAGATGCCACACTTTTCTTGTGCGTGGGCCTTTGGTGGTCAATGTCTAAGCAGTGTAGGTGAAGAGAAGCGTGCTCGCAATTTCGGAGAAAAAAAAAGGAGAAAAGAGAGGAGGAGGGATGGCAAATCACAACGGATGATACGTGGAAAATTGGAGGAAGAAGGTAGAAAAGATAAGGAGTGGCAGAGAAAGGAAATTCCCTTGCGTCACTGCTTCGAGCATCCCCTGAAGCAAGGTGTACTGCTGGGAATGCGTCACTGCCGAAGCGAGTATCACAGGCCCCGGCGTGCTCGCTATTCGTCACAGCATCATAAGGACTGAGAAGTTGATGTGGATAGACCCTCGCACCACTTTGGCGGCGACCCGGTCATCCGTAAGTGTCCCATTAGACCCGTTCAGCACTTTTGCGGAAGAATGCAACATGCCATTGTGCCTGAATACAACATGCACTCGTGCCTCAAGACTTTGCTTCCGAAAGAGACTCCAAATCATGACAACGGTGCTGCACGGGCACATTAAACGTGCGAAGCCGATTCATCGGAGGGCTATTGGACAAGCTGCGAATATAGGGGCCTTAATAATTAGAACAAGGCTTGGGGGCACATTATACTATAAACTTAATAAGGAACCCCCCGAAATAGCATTGGTAAAATTTGGGCCCCTATATTACTCGGACCGCTAAAGGGGGGATGCAAGGTGTAGCTGGCCGTGACTTCCAGCGGATCAATCTTGGGATACACCTCAAGGGATCCCGCAGGGCCTACTGCAGGGGCCTAAATAATTACCTATACTATTTTGGGGGTTCTGCGTGAGGGTTTGGTATCGATGGTTCGATATATGTGCTCACCTCACCGAGCGTAATGATGTAGATGTGGTTTGCCCAGTCAAACTTGTAGTGGTATACAACACCCAGAGCAATCCCTTGCAGGCAAACTCGGTCCACTTGTTTTCTCGCCAGAGATGCGAGACGAGTTGTCTGTGCAGGGGAAATGGCTCTATCCTCTGAGTCGCACACAGATGACTAGCCCTTGCCTAGTTGGGCAAATAGCTCTAGGATCTAGAGCTCAGTCTTGAGCCAAAGTTGCGTTTACGCGGAGCGAGGCAAGGTCCGCAAGACGGTACCTTGCTCTATGTACATGGCTAACCATGACATTGTGCTCATAGCCGATATTGCAACACCCACGAATGTGACTAGGCATCGAGGTCCGTTCGCAGGTTCCTTATTATAACTTATAGTATAATGTTCAGGCCCCTATAGTAGGGCAGCAGGGACTTGCAGGCTGAGGATGGAGGCAAGCACTCTTGCGAGCCTCTAAGAACGTGGCCTTGTCTGCGGTGTCGGAATATCCAGAAGCTCGCTCCACTATCCCTTAGTGTAATGAGCTTCCAGCAGTATCACTTACATTACTCGAGCCACACTAAAAAATGCCTGAAACTTTGAGGCAGGCACTCTTGCAAACCTCTTGGCCCCTTAGCATTTCGACCATAGCTTACTCACAGCCGGTTCATGTTGCGTCGGCTTCGTCCTCGCACAAACACGGACAAAGCTCTTCAAACACAATTTGTGTTTAAATTGCATATCACATACAGATGCACAGAAACGGTGTGCGCATAAATGCGTACATATCTTTATAAGTATAAATATATGTATGTGTGTATGTAAAAATATATATATATATATACACATCTAACTATCTTATCTATCTATCTATCTGTCTGTCTTTCTACACCTATACTGATATTCATGCTCAAATATATATATATATATATGTATGTATGTATGTATGTATGTATATAGTTTTTTAAATACATGTACATACATAGGTGTGATGCTCAACAAATTCAAATTAAAGGACCGGATAACCCCGCATGACAGTGCTTCACGTGTTAGCCACAAACCGATGCAAAAGAAAGTGGTCATGAAGAGTAGCGATGGGAGATGTGTGCGCTGTGTGTAGGCGTTCTCGTTGGTAGTGTTTCTTTGTGTGTGTGTGTGTGGGTGTGTGGGTGTGTGTGTGTGCGTGTGTGCGTGTGTGTGTGTGTGGGTGTGGGTGTGGGTGTGTGTGGGTGTGTGTGGGTGTGCGGGTGTGCGGGNGGGGGAGGGTGTGTGCGCGTTTGTGTGTGTGTGTGTGTTTCTGTGTGTCTGTGTCTGTGTGTGCGTGAGCAGGCTACTCCTGCTACTACTACTACTACTACTACTACTACTACACTCTTGTCTCTCTCTCTCGCTCTCTCTCTCTCTCTCCCTCTCTCTGACTCTTCCGGACACGGCCGAGAGCGTGGGTCCACCACGCACTCGTGAACGAACAACAACCTTTCCATGTGCCGGGAGCAGTTCGACCAAAGGGGACAGGTTACGGAGCCTCGAGAACCCGGTGCGTCAATTCGGTTGCTAGCTGCGTATCGTTCACCACGAGGCCTTCAGGCTGAAATTTAAGGCGACTACTTTATAGAACGGCTACTGTCGCGTCCACCCTCAGCGAGTAAACCGCACAGTGCGTCAGTATTTTTTACAGCTCGGGGCGAGATCTCGAGGCTGAGACTCAAAAGATTAGAAAGGAACAGTTTCATGAATCCTCGAAGTCGCGGCAGCCCAAACCCGGAGTCGGATGGATGTATGAGAAAGGACTCCAGACTCCGCAACCTTTGGTCCATTCGACACTGAACGTCGCCGTCGCACCTCGACCCATCTCGGGACCCACAGCGAGTCCACAAGATCACGACGTGCCGAAAAAGAATCTATATACAACGGCCAGCTTCCCATGTCCACTTCCGACGCGCCTCCGGACGTGGCTTGGGCAACGTGGAAGAAGAAATAGACTCCGAGAGAACGTTGTCTCCGGAAGTCAAGATCTTGTTTCCCTTGCTTCCCTTAGTTGACACGGCCAGAAGCCGCGCCAACAGAATCTTTTCTTCGGAAAAGGCTTCGTCCCGTGCTTCAATGAAACGTTAAATATAAAGGTAGATGCAGATGAACAGTCATAACCTTATGGATTTTTAAACAGCGGCTTGTCTAACGGGCTTGGCCCCCGCAGCTCGGGTTAGCTCCATGTATGTTTGCACAGCTCGGCCGTCAAAAGCTCTTTTTCAGTCGCACCCCACCAGCACTCAGAATCATCCATCGCCACGTTTATG
>BGNK01003221.1:49799-73364 GCA_003297005.1 Symbiodinium sp. clade A Y106 | reverse complement strand
AGTTTGACGCCTTCTTGGCGCGCAATGGTGTTCACCTGGACCAGCTTCGTGAGCTCCCCTCGAGCCGTGACCTTCTGCCTGACGCGCCGCTTCCGGAGTTCGTTAGCAAGCGGGCTCCCTCCGTGCTTCAGCATCTCCCTGCGGAAAAGTTTGCGGCCAGGCTGAAGCGAGCCCCGGAAGTCTTCAAGGAAGACCTGGTGCGACTGCTACGCTTGCTGCCTGGGCAGGCGCCGCCGCGCGGTCGGGCGGAGGTTGGGAACTAAAGCCTTCCAAGCTGGCCTCTTTGTCCATGGAGGTGTCGTAGGTTTCAGGAGTGCGACAACTGAGTTCCCGAATGCCTGCCAGGCGATCTGTCAGTTTGTGAGGAGATCCGCCCCCGCCCTGAAGTTTTCCTCAGTGGGGCTGTTCAGAAACATGCGAGCCGATTGCCACGTTGACTCCCACAACTCGCCGACCGAACCTAACTACCTCTTCGGAATAAGCAAGTTTTCAGGCGGGGGTTTGTGGATAGTTGGAGGCAACGAAAGTGTGCTTCTGTGCTTCATTCCTACCAGGGCAAGGACCTTTGGGGTGAGGTTAAAGACATAAAGCTCCAGCCGATCCTCTTCAACCCTCATCGGCCCCACGCGACAGCGAACTGGAAAGGCTGCCGATGTGTTGTAGTTGCCTACTGCATCCGAGGGATCGAGAAACTCAGTGCCGAGAGCCGAGCGGCTGCTGAAAGCCTGGGGTTCGTACTTCCTGAGCCGGTGCTTGACGAGAAGGCGGGGAAGCCGGCGCGAGTGGAAGAGGCCGCCACAGTGGGATCAGGTGCACAGGTGCCGAGGTTCCATCGGTCAGGTCAGGTGAGGTCAGTCCTGTGGGGGAAGCCGCGCTCGACTTCCGGCGTCCCCAGGAGACCAGAGAGAAGGTGGAAGGTAAGCGGGCCTTGCCGCTGGGAGACGCCGTGCTCGACTTCCGGCGTACTCCCGGTCGGTGGGACCAGTGCACAGGTGCCGAGGTTCCGTCCGTCAGGTCAGGTGAGGTCCCATTGCAAATAAGGCCACAGGTTCAGGCACTCGCGAACGGGGAGGGTTGGGTTGACTTGTTTTCGGGGAGTCGGGGATTTGCTAAGGCCCTAGCTGAAGCCGCGCCATGGTGGATCCTTTGCGTAGACTGGAAGCGGGACGCTGACGAGGACATGCGTGACTGCGAGCTGCAAGACCAAATCGAAGCGCTGCTGCGAAGCGGCCGTGTACGAGGTTTTTCTGCTGACCCGCCTGCAGGGTCTTTTTCTTCGGCGGTGACCCCGCCATGGAGGACAAAGGCCTGTCCGGAGGGAGCGAGCTGGCTGACTGCCGAGGCCCGTAAGAAGGTAAGGGTCGAGAACCTTATTTCCTCTTTCTGCGCGCGCCTGGCAGGGGTTTGCGAGGCGGAACGGCTGCTCTACTGGGTGGCTAATCCGGAGAGGTCGCGCATGTGGCGCATGCCCGAATGGAGGGGAAGGAGTGGCCCTTCAGAAAGCTTTGTCGTAGACTTCTGCAGATTCGGTACCAGCTGGAAGAAAGCCACTCGGTTCGTAACCAATGGGCAGCTGGCGGGGCAGAAACTTCTTTGCCAGCGCGCATGCTCAGCTTCGAGGCCGTTGCAAAACGAACGGGATCACCTGGACCTTGCTGAGCGAATGCTTCCCGAGGCGACTTTGCGTTCTGCTGGCCAGCTCGGTGGCTCAGGATGCGGGCTACTACGATGGGCGCCGAAGGCTGGACGTCGCCCGGTGCGCCAAGGTAGGCGGACTGAGAGTCGGCGAGGCCGCTGTCCCAGGGCCTCGCCGCTCTCAGCCGCGCACCCCAGCATGCTTGAGCGAAGTTGAGTTGGTGGAGCCGAAGACTGCGGAGGTGCGCGATAAACACTGGGGCGCTTTTTTGCGGCATCTTGAAGGAGGTTTGGGAAAGGAAGGACTGGAATCTGTCCTCGAAGTGCCGTCTCTCCTTGTGACGATGCTCTGCTCCTACGCTCAAGTGATGTACGANTGGGGCGCTTTTTTGCGGCATCTTGAAGGAGGTTTGGGAAAGGAAGGACTGGAATCTGTCCTCGAAGTGCCGTCTCTCCTTGTGACGATGCTCTGCTCCTACGCTCAAGTGATGTACGATGCCGGGACTCCCTTGCACTACTACCGCCAGCTGATAGCCCATGCTCAGAGAGTTTGCCCGGCCGCAAAGCCGGTGATGAGACCAGCTTGGGATTTCGTCACTAAGTGGGAGAGGCTTGAGCCTCTGCAGCATCGGCCGCCAGCACCGGAGAAGCTGGTGAGAGCCATGTGCGCGCTGGCCTTAGCCTGGGGGTGGAAGCGATGGGCGGCTGTGACGCTGCTGTGCTTCTACTCCATCACGCGGATAGGTGAAGTCCTTTCGGCGACCAGGAAGGACCTGCTGACCCGCGAAGACGCTATGGAGCCGGGGGGAAGCTTGTACCTGCTGATCAGCAAGCCAAAGACGAGACATAAAGGNCGCGAAGACGCTATGGAACCGGGGGGAATCTTGTACCTGCTGATCAGCAAGCCAAAGACGAGACATAAAGGGGCCCGAGTGCAGCATGCACAGACGGTAGGGCCCCCTTCGGTGATCGAGTTCTTGGAGAAGGCGTTCCAAGGTCTGCCCTTTTCCCATAAGCTTTATGGGGGCTCGGCCAGTGTTTACCGAAGGAGATGGGACGCTGTTCTGCGGCATCTCGGCGTCCCGGGGCACTTGAGGGTGACGCCTGGTTCTCTGCGAGGGGGCGGTGCAGTTTATACGCACAAATGTGGTACGCCGATAGGGGATCTTCAGTGGAGAATGAGGCTCAGCCATCAGAATACACTGGGGCACTACCTTCAGGAAACCACGGCGGCGTCTGTGCTACCGTCTTTGAGCCAGGAGGCCAGAAGTAACGTCTTGGCGGCAGAGGCTTTCCTCCAGTACCTTTTGGAATCTCCGTAACCAGCGCATCGAGCAAAGCCGGGATGGCTCTTAGTCTGCTGATGGCCGGCAGTTGTGGCGGAGTGGAAGTACAGGCTCATGCTAAACTCGTGTGAGCGATCCACCAACAGCTGCAGCTCCGGAGGAGATAAAAAGCTGTGTGAACACGCTTCGCGGTACAACATGAGCAAACATGTTTTATCGTGATGTCGTGCAGCTTGATGAACCCTCCCACCCGCCCGGGAGTGGAAGTACAGGCTCATGCTAAACTCGTGTGAGCGATCCACCAACAGCTGCAGCTCCGGAGGAGATAAAAAGCTGTGTGAACACGCTTCGCGGTACAACATGACATGTAAATAATGTGCATTTTCTGGTTGCCTAGTTTCTTATTTTAGGAGCCTAACCATAAAAAGAAGCCATCCAATAAAAGGTGCTACGTCCCTAAACCTTAAACTCTAAACCCTTAACCCTCCCTAAACCCTAAACCCTAAAGGGTCGAGGTAAACCCTGAAGTCCAGTCGAAGATCACCTTCTCTAAGCGGGGCAGGGGCTTTGCATTTCCTTTGCTCATGGGCGAACATGGAGTGCTGTAATATAGGGGCCTCAATAATTACCAACTATAGTTAGAGTACAATGGGCACCAAACCCTATTCTAATTATTAAAGCCCCTATAGTAGGATTTTTGCACCATCATGGAGGTTTCCGAAAAGAAAAGAGACTCTAATATAGTACCCTAAATAGTAGGATCCTTATTACAAGGACCCTAGAATAAGGTACCCCTACTTTTCGGAAACTCCCTTATGCAGCCCTTATAGAACCCTTGCAGGAACTGTTTAGTTAAGGGTCAGTTTTAAGATGAAAGGCTCCTGAAAGCTCTGAAGACCCTCGAAAAACGCTCTAAGGACAAGGCTCCAAATGGATACCTTTTTGGTTTTGGGTTTAGGGGCACCCCCCCAACAACCCTTTCATGGAGCCGTTAGGGTCCTTAATAGCGGGTATTTAGGGGGTTGGGGGGTGCTGGTAGGGGCTTGTTCTTCTCTTGGTTTGGGGTTCAGGGTCAAGCCCTAGACGCCCTAGACCCTAGCAATCCAACATCCAGAGCCCTGAACCGTAAGCCCCTAACGCCCTAAAGCCTGCATCCCGAGGTCCTTTTGACGCCCCTTATTGTTTCAGATGCAGCCTCCAGTACATCGACAGATGTCAAAAGCTCATAAACCCCCTGCGGACCCCATCCATCTGTACAGGATCCCGTTTTCAAAGGATCCTGCTGTGTTTAAACGGTATTGGATCCACAATCCCTAACCTGTGTCTGGAGATCCCTTTCTATTTAAAGGCACTCTAAGCCCTAAAGCCTAAGGTACTGGATCCACAAGTTCGAGTTCCTGAGGGGCTGTTCGGTGCCTCCTCGGCACAAGCAGGACCCCGCCAGATGCCTGAATTCCTTAAGTCTGAATGATCTTCCTAATACTTAAACCTGAGCAGCACCACGGGGTTGCTTCATCCGGTTCTTAAAAAGTTACTACAGTTAAACCCCTAAACCCCTAAACCCTAAACCCTAAACACACAGCATAGACGGCCCTTCTAAAGACCAACGAGCCGCATCTAGACCACTACAAAAAGCCCAGAACCACCCAAACCTCAAAGGCTGAACCTAACACCCTTCACCCCCAAATCCTAAACGATTCCTCACAGTTTATGGGCTAAAACACGAAGCCCCTAAACCCTAAATGCCCGAAGCGCTAAGCCCCAAACCCTAAAACCCTAAGCCCTAAAGCCCTAAACCTAAACCTCGAACCCTAAACCCTGAACCCTGAATCCGTAAACCTAAACCCCGAACCCTGCCTAGACCCCCCAACCACCCTTTACTGTAGTCCCGAATTACCTCCTAATGAGAAATACTAGAGCCCTACGCGGTGAACCCTAAACCTTAAAACCCCAGAGCCCCACCCCCTAAACCCTGAATCCTAACACCTAGAGCCCCAGAACCCTAAACTTTAGAACCCCTAGAGGCAGCCTGATAGGAGCCCTTGAAAGGAACCACTAAAAGCCTGGAGACTCCAATATCCCTTAAATAAGGAATATACCTAAGGGGTTCCTTTGAGGGATCTATAGGGTTTAGGGTTTAAAGGATTCTAATATCCCTTATATAAGGAATATATACCTTAATTTTTTTCAGGATCCCTAATATGATTTAAGGTATATTCCTTAATTAAGGAATATATACCTCAATGTTTTTTAGGATCCCTAATATGATTTAAGGTATATTCCTTAATTAAGAGCCATTGGAGTCTCGGGGAGCACCCCTAAACCCTGAGCCCTACGGCCTAAACCCTATAAACCCTAGGACCCTAAAACCCTAAACCCTGAAACGTAGAACCCTAGAGCCTTAAACCCTAGAACCCTAAAAGGAGCTATCCCTTATAGATTGCTTAAAGGAACCCTAAATATATTCCTTAATTAAGGGCTATTGGTGTCTCCGGGCTCTGGGAGCACCCCTACCCAGACCCCCGGGAGGATCTAGAAAGTAGATCCCCTAATTTGGGGCCCTATACGACTAAGGGTACTTTATAGGAACCGCCANCCTACCCAGACCCCCGGGAGGATCTAGAAAGTAGATCCCCTAATTTGGGGCCCTATACGACTAAGGGTACTTTATAGGAACCGCCATTAAGGGATCTACTTTTTGGATCCTCCCGGGGTCTGGGTAAAAGGAGCTCGCTCTTGGAATGGCGCGCTGGGTTCAGATGGCAGTCTTCTGCCACTGCGCGGTGGCCGTCTGGGTTACTTTGCAATCCCTGAGTCTGGGGTTTTCGGCTTCAGGGTTTTAGGGTCTTGGGGTTTCATGGGGTTTTAGGGGTTTTATGGGTTTTAGGGGCTTTTAGGGTTTCTTCGGGTTTTAGTTTTAGGGATTGTAGGGTTTAGGGTTTGTGTGCAGACCCCATACTCTGCCTCCGCAGACCAGGTCTATGGCTCAGAGGCGTTGATGGTGCACTACGAGCACCTCGGGACCCACATACTATAGGGACCTATAGGGGCCTTAATAGTTACCTATACTATTTTGGGGGTTCCTTATTCCAGGTATGGCATAATACACCACAAAAACCCTATTCCAATTGTTTAGGGCCTTCTTAAGCCGAGTCTTTTCGTTGAGGTCCTCCAACTGCCGAGTGGGGGCTTCTTACAAGTAGGGTCTCGTTTTGGGGCTGTGAGCTTATAGGATTTCGGGTTTAGCCCCGCCGGCCCAGCTAGCCCCAAGACCCTGCACCCTAAACCCGTCTACACCTTGAGCCCTAATCATACAATAAATGCCACCAAAAACCTAAACCTCCGAGTTGGAAAGGTCGAAGTTCCCTAAGCCCTTAAACCTCTGAGCTTGAAAAGGTCGAAGTTCGAAGCCGGTGCAGCGACAGACTACGCAACGCAGCTTGGAAATTTTCTGGGGGCTGAGGCGGCCGCAGTGGTAGAGCCTTGGCAGAGGGCTTTGGGTTTTCGGGTTTAGAGTTTACGGGTTAGGGTTTGGGGTTTTGTTTAGGGTTTAGAGATTCTGTCTTGAGTTGGCTGTCAGGGTCCCAGGGTTCGCGCTTGGGGCTGTTGCTAGGGCTGGTAAGTCGGCTTTGAAGGCGGACGCGGGTTCTTAGCATGGGTTTCTTCAGGACCTGAGCGAGTTCTCTACGCTTTTGGGTTTATCCAGAGACGTATCCTCTGGAATTCTATATAGATTTCTGGAGGGTTTCTAAAGGGCATGCAAGAATTTTCTGTACGTATATTTGGGACGTTTGCCGGCCTTCTATACTGTTTTTTGTCCGGGGCTGTTTAGGTTTTCTGATGTGTCCCACTGGATTCCGATAAGAAATCTTTAGAAATCCAGCGGTTTGATTCTCGGATACGGATTTTGGGGGAAAGGGGGGCAGGCTTCACGGGTTTAGCCTTGAGGGTCTCGGGGTTTTTGTGTTCAGGGAGGTCTGGGGCTTGCGGGGTTTTTCGGGGGCTTGATGGAATTGGGGCCTGTTGGGCGGAGGTTTAGGGTTTAGGGGTTTAGTCCTTGGTGCTATTATTGATATTTTTGACTAATAATAGTGTTTAGGATTAGTATTACTATTAATAACAATCATAATAAGGTTAAGACCTGGGTTGACCTAGATCCCCCAACTAGCCTTTATTATTGTAGTCCCGAATTACCTCTTACGGAGAGATATTAGAGCCCTTTAAAGGGTACTTGGGGGGTCTTGGGAGGGTTTCGGGTTTTGGGGTTTAGGGTTTAGGGTCTCGGGTTCAGCGCCGTGCGTTTGGAGTTTTGAGGCTTTGGGTTTCGGGTTTCACCGCAATGGTGTCGGACATGGAGGTTACCAGGTTGGTCGGCTGGTGGCAGTTTGTGCTTCTGATTCAGGGTGTATAAGGATTTACACCCTAAACCCTAACCCTAACCCCAAACCCTAAACCCTAAACCCCAAACCCTAAACCCTAAACCCCAAACCCCAAACCCTAACCCTAATCCTAAACCCCAGGCCTCCATCGATTCGAAGCCGAAACCAAGGAGAAGGCCCTGACTCCAGCAGCCACGCCGAACGCCTTGGTTTTCTGCTTTCTGCTGACTTTCTGGCTTCTAAAGCTGGTGTGGCGCAGCTCAAGTATTGAGTGACGACCCAACACCCTCCGAACATAAGCTTTTGGTTTGGAGGTAATGTACTTGATTAAGAAACCTTGGGCCTTTATTAGGGTTCCTTATATGAATCCTACTATTTTGGGGGTTATAGGCCCTTGGTTTCTTAATCAGGTCCCTACATAACCTTGTTTGTTGTCTTTAAGAGGAAGTCTGGGAGACTACACCGACTGTGCGGTTTTGCTGTGTGCTCAAAGACCAGCTATGCTCTGCATACTCTGCAATGTAGTTCCTGCTCGCCACCCTAAACCCTAGACCCTAAACCGTGGCCCTATAAGAGATCCGGTAAACAGCCGCGACGCACCTGAAATCGAAGTATATCAACCCTAGGCCCTAAGCCTTAAACCCCAAATCCTGCAGCAGCGAGTCCTTCCTAATGTAGGAACCTGATTAAGAAACCTTGGGCCTATAACCCCAAAATAGTAGGGTTCATATAAGGAACACTAGTAAAGACCCAAGGTTTCTTAATCAGGTTCCTACACTACCCTTATAGATCCCTTATCGTAACCCTTATAGACCCCTTTAAAGGAACCCTAATAAAGGCCCAAGGTTTCTTAATCAGGTTCCTACATTAGGTGACTCCACAGGCCTCAAACACCCGGAGCTGAGCCCCGAAAATTTTCTTGTCCCCTAAAAAGCCCAAAGCCATAAGATCCCCCAACCCCTCAGCCCCTAAACCCTGAACCCCCTGAACCTTAAACCCCTAAAGCTTAAACCCCTAAACCGAAGAGCCCCAGTGAAGCGAAGGTATTGGGTGCTTGGGCAGAGCGCAGTGAACAATCTACTGACACTCTTCGCCTGGATTTCGCCATGCCGTGGCTGCTGGAGCTGAGACTTCTGGAGATAAGCCGCAACCCCCAAACCCCAAACCCTGAACCCTGAACTTGACGGGTCGGGCTCAGGGTTGGGGACTTCGGGGTTTGGGGCGGGCCCTCCGGGCTTTCGGAGGGTAAAAATTAGGATACTCTAAGTTCCTTTAAAGGGTACTATAAGGGTGCCTTTAAAGGGTTCTATATATAGGGATTAGGGTTTAGGGTTGAAGGATTAGGGTTTAGGGTTTGGGGCTCGGGTCCAGGGTTTAAGGGGGAGTTGTGTAGTTTGGGGACTCCGGTCACATCATGTCATGTTTTATTTTCCTCCGCCTTCTTTAAATCCCGATAGAACCCGAAAAAACCCTCGTCCGAGTATTTAAGGAGCCCGTAGAAGGTCGAAGGTCCATCTTCAATCCCAAACGATCCCTGCCCCTAAACCCTGGTGACCTTAGCCGGAAAGACGGGCACCAAAAGAAAGCTATAGAGCCTCCGAGGTTGCTTCAAGAGATAAACCCTAAACCCTAAAACCCTAAACCCCAAAACCCTCAACCCCAAAACCCTAAAACCCTAACCCTAAACACTAAGCCCCTCAACTATAAGCCTTTGAGGTTGCTTCAAGAGATCTCGAAATGCTGTCTTCGACGAGGCCTTTACCGAGGCTCCCATGCGTGAGATGATCCGACGAAGGATCGGCCGAATGAACTCAAGTCGTTCAGGTTTTAAGGCTTTTCTTGTAACAGCTCAATTGAAAGAAAAAACAAAGAAACTCCAGAAAGAGTTCGTGGGTGAAGCGACGAAGTGACGAAGGATCAACCACAGTTACAATGTGTGGGACGCGGACGGTTTCGAGTTCCTGACACCGGATGCATGGCTGGAACTGAATAGTTTTTCTGTGCAGAATGTGCTCTAAGATGAAAAATGAGTAACAGTATACTCCCTATATCTTATATATATATATATATAAACATGTATAAGCCAATTTTGTTGTAACCCCCACATTCTAATGATAGTCATCAAGGCCCTCTGTTAGAGAAGAGCTGTAAACTTTAGGATTCTCTGGCCTCAACTATAGGACCTTCACCATTGGAAGACTACAAGGACATTCTATCATCAACCCTAAACTCCAAACCCGAAGCTCTAAACCCTAAACCCTGAACCCTATAAACCCTAAACCCTATACCCCAAATCCTAAAAAGCCTGACCATCCTTTGATTAAGGAATATACCTTAAATCATATAGGGATTCTACTATATTTTAAGGAATATTCCTTAAGGGATATTAGAATCCCCTAAACCCTAAACCCTGTAGATCCCTTAAAGGAACCCCTTAGGTATATTCCTCAATTAAGGGATGTTGGAGTCTCTGGGGACCGAGGACGATGGCTCGGGACGTAGGAACCTCCACAAGATGGCCTCCGAGGCCAAAGTAGGGCTTGGGGCTTAGCGTTTAGGCTTCCCTAAACCCTAAACCCTAAACCCTAAGGGTTTAGGGGCTTAGGGCTTAGGGTTTCGGGTTTCGGGTTTAGGGTTTAGGGAGGGCCTCGAGCGGGTGTAGGGTTCAGCGGGGCCCTATAAGTCCGACCTGTCTACCTTAACCTACCAAAACCTACCTTTTCTGTGGGGTTTAGGGTATAGGGTTTACCTTAACCTACCAAAACCTAGTTCCTATAAATTCCGTATTAGGGTTTATAGAAAGAACCTACGAAAAAGTAGGGTTTGGTAGGTTAAGATAGGGTTTCCTTAGTATGCTGTCTTGTTTTAATAAGCCCTCCAGAAGCAGGCTATTTGGGGCCAATGTTTGGGTATCTACTTTGAGGGTTGCGTTTTAAGGGTTCCAAGAGTGGGTTCTGTAGGTTTTAGGTGTTGGGGTTGAGGGTTTGAGGGTTTGAGGGCTTAGGGTTAAGGGTTTTAGCACTTTAGCGCTTTAGGGGTTGGGGTTTAGGTGGTTTTTGTGTTTAGTATTTAGGGCTTAGGTTTTCTGTTAAGTATTTGGGGTCTCTAAGGCCACCCTCAACCCTAAACCCTAAATCCTCGACCTTGCGTCCTAAAGGTTTAGGGTTTAGGGGTTTAGGGGTTTAGGGGTTTAGGGGTTTAGGGTTTAGGGTTTAGGGTTTTCGAGCCTCCTGTCTTGAGTGCCTGCACCTCGGGTAGCGGAAGCGAAACTGAAGAAGAGGGAGAAGCTCAAACCTAAATCCTCAACCCTCAACCCCGTGCACTTTTGCTGGGAAAAAGGAGCTCAAACCAACCAAAAACCCTAAACCTTGACCCTAAACCCTAAACCTTAAATCCACAACCCGAACCCCTAATCCCTAAACCCCACACCCTGATTCTTAAAACTAAGCCCTTACTGAAACAGACGAAAGCCTCCTTCGGCAGCGGAGGCGAAGCTCAAGAAAAAGCAGCAGGATGCTGCAGGCCTTTTCGGACAGGCACCGATCCAGGTGGTTGTTGGGAAGGCCAGTGAAACAGAGTGATCTGACTGCGGAGGGTTCAGAGTTTATGTCGAAATTAGGGTTTAGGTTGTAGGGTAGAGATCCTAACCCCTAAACGCTGAACCCTCTAGTGACTTGTGAGTTTCTGAATGATTTAGAAAGATATCCCTTTAAACTCTCTATATATGCCGATTCTGGCGAGTTCCTTATGGTAGGAGGCTTCCACAAGTAGGAATTTAGGGTTGAGGGGTTATAGGGTCTACTGCAGGTTGGAGTCCCTGAACTCACACCTCCCCTTCCACCCGACTCATCCCAGATCCATCAATCTAGTATAGAATCCTCACCAATTGCCAACATTTGTCCTTGGCTTCTTGTATGAGTGCCGTATGCTACCCTATTACAAGGCTTGCGGCCACTATGTTGGGTAGTATGCTTCAAGTACCCTGAACCCTAAGCCGTTCAGAATGATTCTTCAGTGCCAAGCACCACGGTTAATACCTGGAACACAAGGCCACCATCTCCCTTCAAAAGGGCGACGTTGGGGTTGTTCCAAACGCTTGGTTCCCCTCTAGGTTCCTACATAGCTTCTTTTAGTATGGGTTTCTGTATTGCTGCTGTAAATACAGGGTTCCTATATGCTGCTTGAGATAAGGGTTTTAAACTAAGGTAAGGGTTTACAAGGCACCTGCATTTCAGGCATTAGAGGACAGCTCACCTTGATCAGAACCATATAGGGAACCAAGCGTTACAAGACGTTGGACGGCCTCAGTTGCACAGTCCCACGCTACTTAAACGGACGCTGTTGTGAAGAGTGCGAGAAAGTGCTGAGCCGTGGTAGTAGCAGCAGAAGTCGTCCCAAAATGCTTTGCCCACCCTTGTCATCGCGTGCATCGATACCTTTAATGTAGGAACCTGATTAAGAAACCATAGGTCTTTATTAGGGTTCCTTATATGAATCCTACTATCTTGGGGTCATAGGACCAGGGTTTCTTAATCAGGTTCCTACATTCTGCTTCACAAAACCATCCTTAAACCCTAAACCCTAAACCCAAAACCCTAAACCCTGACCACCCCTGAATCCGAAACCCCCTGGGCCCCAAGCCCTGTACCCGCGAACCTCTGAAACCTGGACAAACCTCTAAGCTGCTTGGAGGTCCATGGGTAGTTATAAGGGTTCCTTTAAGGGTCCCTTTAAAGGGATCTATAGGGATTCTATATGTAAGGGTATAGGGTTTAGGGCCTACTTGGAGGTTCATGGGTAGCTAAAAGTAAGGTTATAAGTAGGGTAACTATACTGATAACCCATATTAGGGGACTTATAACCCCACTTATAACTACCCATGAACCTCCAAGTGGACCCTAAACTTAAACTCCAAACTCCAAGCTCTCAACACTCAAACCCTTAGAAACTTCATGGCTCAACCCTATCCTAAAGTCATCCGCGGAACAAAACTTCGGGTTTCAGGGCTTGGCTACATCTCGCCAGATATCATCCGCGGGGGAAATCCCAAACAAGAGTTTCTGAAGGGATGCTTCTTTCCGCCTTATGTCAGAGTTTTGTGTTTTCGTCTCGCCAGCCTAAACCCTAAACCTCGTGTTTTGTTCCGATTGGTTTGCTGTGTTGTCTGCAGCAGGTCCCGGGTGTAGCCCCTCACCTTGAAATTTGCGATGCATGATCCAAGACGGGTTTGCGCTTTCGTAGCCTCCATACAACGGGCCTCTCGCTTGTACCTGGTTGTAGGATTTCGAGTTACGGGCTCGGGGTTCAGGGTTGGTAGAGACATGGACACGCATCAGCCTTATGGGTTTATCACCTAGCTTCCTGCCTCTACGTGCACAGGCTAGAACTGTTTTTGTGTTCGTGTATGATAATGTAAGTTGAGTTACAAGGCGCGGCCACATGTATAAGATCTTATCATATGTCATATTGTTTCTCGCTATTTAGTGTTATGTGTATGGCATCCGAGACAAGTGCTCGGCGATGGCTTCTTGCTCAAAGCTGCGTCACCTCTACAGCAACTCCTAAACCCTAAACCCCTAAACCCTAAACCCTAAACCCTAAGCCCTAAGCCCTAAACCCCACCCCAAACCTCCCAAAACTCGAACCCCAAAGGCGCATCGCCCCCCCCCACCGCTAACTTTCGCCAAGATGAGCCTGGAGCACGGCCCAAAGCCTGTGTCATAGTTGGGTAACATTTTACATTTTTATGGGTACTTAAAGCCAATAAGGAATAAAAATATACATTTTTAATCCTTTCCCAACCATGATCTAGAAGCCCGGACCCCACTGACCCCACCCACTCCCTTAGTAAAGCCGAAGATCAGACCCGGAAAACCCTCAAACCTCGACAGTGCGGCAGACCGCTTGTTGTGTGTATTAAGCCCAGGCAGAATTTCTCGGGACCTAGGGTTTAGGGTTTAGGGCTCATTACCGTGCAGATCCCTAAGCCCTAGAAAGCAAACCCTACATTAGCCCCAAATAATCTACCTTTTTTAAGGACTTATATAAGGAACTCATAATAAGCGACTCTACCAAAAAAGTAGGTTCTGGTGGGATAAGGGTAGACCCCATAGAGAACCCATGTGAGACTCATGGTGGTTTCCGCCAAATTGTGCTCGGCCATCGCCTGGATCCTGGTTTGTCGGAATCGGGCGCTGGGTGGTGGCCGCTTCATCTGCACGCACTTAGAGGTTCATGGGTAGTTATAAGTGGGGTCATAAGTCCCCTATTATGGGTTATAAGTATAGCTACCCTACTTCTAACCCTACTGATAGCTAGCCCTGAAAGTAGGGTTCAGGGTTTCGAGTCTTGGGTTTCGGGCTTATGGCCCAGAGACTCAAATGTCCCTTAATTAAGGAATAGACCTTAGATCATATTTTTGGGATCCTACTATAATTTAAGGTAGATTCCTTAATTTAAGGGATATTGGAGTCTGGGGGTCTAGGGTGTAGGGTTTAGGGTCTAGGGTTTAGGGCCTAGGATATAGGGTTTAGGGTCTAGGGCGCATAGGCACTTTGTAGGGTTGTGGGTTTAGCGTTGCGGGTTTTGGATTTGGGGTTGGCGGCTTTGGGTTGAGGGTGGCAGTTGTTTGGGGCTCGGGGTTGAGGGAGTTGTAGGCTCATGGGTTTAGGGTGTAGGGATGAGGATCTCGCACCCCAAAACGCTGGGACCTTCGGACGACTGCTCTACACCCGAAACCCTAAGCACCTAAACCATCCAATGCTCTATGTCCATGAAGATCCTAAGGCCATGCGAACCCTAACCCCGAAGCCCAAATATCCCGAGAAGCCAAAAACGGTGCATCGTTTGGCTTTTCCGGCGCACCAAGCCTGCAGGGATTGGTTAGGGTGTGAGCCCTTCAGCCAAAACGGCGAAACAGAGGCGGCATAATTTCACTGCAAGAGGCAGTTCAGGGCGTAGGACCTTTCACAGTTTTTTGCCAAGGGCTTCAAGCTCAATTGGTCGACGTCGGTCCCAAAGTGGCAGGAGCTCCTTCCTTGTTTTGAATGGGGTGGCGGTGGGAGTTTGTGGGATTTGGGGTTTGCGGTTCAGGAGCTTTCTTTGGGTGTTTGCTTGCTTTTGGGGTTAGTTTTGTGAGCGTGTGATGTTTCAGGGAGGAGTCATCCGGGGCCGATGCCAGGTTTGAGCCCAGGGATTTCAGGGGTGAGAGCTTCGGTGTCTACTAGCGAAGTTTACTGCATTTCCGCTGCTCAGATCTTATTAAAACTTTAAATTCTAGCAAGCAGGACCTTTCGACTGCAAGAGCATCTAGGATCCTACCCTAAACCCTAAATCCTAAACCCGAAACCCCAAACCCTAAACCCTAAAACCCTAAGAAGCAGGACCTGTCGACTGCAAGAGCATCTGCGATCCCGAAGGATCCCCTCACGATCGCAATGTTGAGGCACGAGAGGTTTGGGGTGGTGGAGGGTTTGGGGCTTGTGTCGGGGCTCCGGGTTTTTGGGGTTACAGAACCTTAGGGTTAGATTTGAGGTTTATAGTGTTCTTTCAAGCTTTGACCTAAAACTCCAAATCCTGAGTTCCTTCAGGGATAAATGTAGGGCATACCCTGCGCGTAGTCGGTATTAATCTACACTAAATGTTCGTTTATGCTAAACTGCAAAACGCACATATACCCATTTATAGATGGATTGATTGATTTGTTTGTTTTTCAGGCTCTTATGCCTGGACTTATATATCCCCTGCAGGACCTATAGAAGTAGCGCACAGATGCGCTGAGGACGCAAGCATTTTCATCGCCTTAGGTCGAGAAGACATCCATGATGTGTAAGTCATACTTTACGCGGTCGGAGGCTTGCTTAATGGAGGGGCTTAAATAGTTACCAATACTATTTGCGGGGCTCCTCATTATAATTATGGCATAATATACCCCCCAAACCCTATTCTAATTATTTATTCAGGCCCCTATATTAGGGTCATGCGGTTTCGGTGTTCCGGGCTGTAGGGATTTTGGGTTCCTCCGGGTGTCAGGGAAAAGAGGTCCGCAGCGAAAAGAGGTTCCCGTGCGGGTCCGTCGGGGCAACAGCGAGGTGTTTAGATTTTATCTCCTTGTAGCCGTTCAGTGTTGGCAAAGCCCCTGTAGCTCCTTGTTGCAGGCTTCCCCAAAACCAAAGCCTCAACCCACTCAGCCCTAAACTCCTACATCCTAAACCCTAAACCCTAAACTCCTAAAAACCCCAGACCCAAACATCCAGACCCAAACATCGCGCGGAGCCTTGACTGAAGGTTCGGCTTTAAAGGTTTCAGGTCTTTCGAATTCGGGCTTTATTACAAAGGCTCGAATTTATCACCGGGGCGCGTTCATTTGGGTTCCTCTTTGTACTTGTACTAGAATCTTATACCCCAAAGCCCTGCTCGAAATACTGAGGTCGCTAAACGCATGGGGACTGGCAGTCGATGTTTCAGAAATGCATGCGGCAACACTTCAGTAGCGCAGCCTGTAAACAGAGACTTTGGAAAGGCGTTACGAATGCTGAGATTCATTCCCAGCGGGAATCCAGACAAGACGCAGTTAGTCCCTGGAACACGAACAGTTACACTAATTAAGAAGCGGCAACAGTATTTGGTTATAGTGCGTTGTAGTTGTCGTCGTGTCCGCCGCCTGCCCTCCTTCCCGACATCGTTGTCGTCGTCATCGTCGACGTCGTCGTCGTCACGTTCGCCGTGGCCCGGCTTGTCTTGCGACATGAGCCCTAAATCCTAGACGAGTAGGTAATCAGTCCTCCAAGTGTTCGCGAAATTCTGAAGCATCTGTGAGGCTCTCCAGTTCTTGAAGAGAACCTGGGTGCCCAACGACCAGAATCCCATCAATCTCACGGCAGTCGCCAATCGTCGAATCTTCTTTGGAGAGGGTAAGTTCAGCCTTGAGTATGACGGGGAGGAGGAGGTAAGGAACTTGGCCATTAAGAACCCTCCTCCCAACGGGATGGTGGTCACAGTGCTGGAAATGAGCTGTGTGCTGCGATGCTTGGTCATGATTGGAAAGCTTGTCTTGAATCGTTTATCCCGAACCAGGCTTAAATTGTAAACAATAGCCCTAAACCCCCACCCTTTTTCGCAGCAAGCGTGCAGCTTGAGCCGAGGATGTTTTAAGAAGCTCACTGGACTCTTCATAGACGACTCAGGTGGCGGATCTTGCCAAGATGTCTTTTCTCGAAGGAGATTGAAAGTTCACGTGGACGTAGGGTTTCGGGCGCAGGAATGTAGGGGTTTAGGGTCTTGGTTGAGGGTTTAGGGTTGAGGGGTTAGGGTTGAGGTTTAGGGGTTCGGGGTTTACGGTTCATGGGTTTGGTTAAGGAGAATTAAAGCGAGTTCGGGTTCTGTAAGGAACCTAGGAAGCAGACAAGTTACGCGTTTTCCCTGCTTTAGGTTTCAGGGATACTGATTCAGAGTTGGCGTTACATCATTGCCCGAAGAGTCTGCATTTTGGGATTTCAGAATCCTACATCCTTCAACCACAACCCTCCACCCAAGACGCTAAATCTGAGACCCTAATACTTTTAATACTCTAAACCCTCAACCCTCAGCCTTCAACGCAAGGTCCGTGAAGTCCTGCAGGGGTCAGCGGGTTACTTGAAGGGGCAGGGGACTTAGTTGGCTATAAGTAGGGTCATAATTAGGGTAACTCCATTTAGGGCACTTATAACTCTACTTATAACCTACTTGCTAAGTCCCCTGCCCCTTCAAGTAGATCAGGATTCACCCATATTTCCATCAGCGGGCTCCCTGCAGAGAGTTCTCCGGCTTCGGGCTTTAGTACGTTTTTAGGTTTTTAGGGGTTTAGGGTTTAGGATCTGGGCTTCGGAAGAGTTGCTTGGCAAGGGCTCCAGAAACACTCAGGCAGATGATACGCCGGTCGAAACAGACGACTCCGCCTGCACGAAACCATACTCCTCCATATGAAGCACTGTGGGAAAGCCTTTTCCATAACCATGCATTGTCAGCCCAGAGGAAGTTAGGGCACACGAAGCCGCCTTTTGTGTGTCTTACACTACAGTATTTTTTTGCCCCCAAAGGAGCTAAGGACCCACCCGCCACCAATCCCCTTCGAGCCCCAAACCCGCAGACGCTAAACCAGAGCCTTAGCATTCTAAATCCTAAGCCCAAAACCCCGAACCCCAAAGCCCCCAGCACCCCCCAAACCCTAGGCCCTAAACCCAAAACCGACACTTTAAACTCGATAGTATACAGTATTACGCATTTTTTCCTCAGGGCTCCGTAGTATATGTATACTACATGTTATACCTCCCCCCTTCCAAAAAACACCTACGTTAGGTTCCTATAGTACGACCCTCAGCCCAATGAGGCTCATCTTCGAATCCCTAAAACCGTAAACCCTAAACCCTTATAGAACCCTTACAGATCCCTTAAGGAACCTGCTAAGGATCCCGTTATAGATCCCTTTAAAGGAACCCCGCCAGGTGTGCAGGGCGCTCTCCAAGACCTCTTTCTGCCAGAAAACCTGGTGGGGGCCTGCAGCCCTAAACCCTTAAACCCAAAACCGTGGAAACCAGGGACTCCTATGTCCCTGAAAAAAGGAGTATACCTTAGATCATATTAGGCCTACTATAATTTAAGGTGTATTCCTTAATTAAGGGATATTGGAGTCTCGGGAAACCCCATAAACCCTACAAACCCTATGCTCCCTAAATATACTTAAGCCTTAAAGTAGTCACTATACAGGTACTTGGTCTTGGGGGTTTAGGGCTTAGGCTTTTGCCCTCGCTTAGGATGGCCGAGCAGCAGAACGCAAAGAACCCTGAACAGCCTTGAAACATCTTTAAACACAACATCCAGCAGTACCTAGACCTGTGATTGTGGTTCTTAACTCCCTTCCCAACACCGGAGTTAACCCTTAACCTCAAAACACCCTAAACTTTTAACCCCAAATCCTAAACGGAGGGTGCAGCGCTTGGAGTTTCGATGGGGGAAGGCTTTGGATTATACAGAAGCCTGAATGATTACCAGTAGTAGTGTTCCTTAAGGTTCCGTAGTACAACGATAGTACTTAGTAGTAGATACCCCAAAACCGATTTTTTAATTATTAAAGCTCCTTTTGTTGGTATTTTGGGGTTTTGGGTTTTGGGACCTGAGGTCGTCAGGTTGCCTGAAAGCACAGGGCGGGGAGTTGGGCTTCGGATCCTTAGAGAGTACGGTTTTGGCTGTAGGGTTTGGGGTTTGGGGTTCAGGGTGCAAACCCTAAACCCTAAACCCTTTCAGGGTTGAGGGTTTTGGGTTTTGGGCCCTTCTAGAGGGTTTTGGGTTTGAGGGCTTAGGGCTGAATGACGTCCATACCCCAGAGCCCTAAATGCTGTAGATTGCCAGGCATCCACCAAAGACATGATGCTGTTGATGATATAAATCCTGCATTACCCATAATAAGCAATATTCCGTAACTCTCATAGTCTAGGGTCATTAAGGTAATGCAGGATTTATATCATAACCCTAAACCCTAAACCCTATAGATCCCTGAAAGGAACCCTTAAGGTAATGCAGGATGTATATCATCAAGCGTGTCACCCTTGGTCCTGAAACATCACCGCTTTACACGACGAGTAGAAAGGCTCACGTGTTAACTTAGGGTTTAGGGTTTAGGGTTTAGGGTAGAGGGTTTAGGATATGGGGTTTAGGGTTTAGGGTTCAAGGGAACCCCAACAGCAGGAAGGGAATTGCACACTCTTTCGAGCTGTACGGATCCAGGATGCAGGCTGGTTCTCCCAAACGTTATCGTTTGCTTGTTAATCTCGGCTTCATATTCCGGACGAAGGGTAAGCCCCAGAACATCCGAAGTCGAAAAAGCGGCATTGAAGGTGGAACTGCATATGCGCGACTGCCCCATTTCAGGTGCGTGGGTTGAGCTGTGGATTCGGGGTCTGGCCAAACCCCAAACCCTGAACCCTAAAATTATCGTGAGGACTTCTCTTTGTTTACATCAACAAATTGAACCGAGCATTTGCAAAGACCTTGGATTTCGGTTCTGCTGTGGCGCAACCATGAAGAAGTAAGAAAAGATTCATCATGTTTCACCAGACATGTGCAGGCGGCGAGTTCGTAATCACCTTGGACATCCACAGATTACGACTACGAACATGGTTCCAGCTTGGGTCGTGGGGCGTGGGCTTACCCTCAATCAACCATTGTCTCCAAATCCCTAAATCTCTAAATCCGACCACACACGCCTGGACATTGAACCCCTAAACCCTAAGCTCCAGACCATGACACCGAAACCCTAACCCCAAAGCCGACACCATAGGGGGCTTCAGGGTTAAGGACGGTCAAGGATTCTTGCAGTTGGCAAGCCTGAAGGTGTGGATCACTCCCTAGAGAGAGAGATTATGACGTCGACTTAGAGACCGTGCCGTTCTTCTCGGTTTGGCTACGATGTGTCATAAGGGGTGCTCGCAGGAGAAAGATACTTGCAATTGTAAACGCTTCGCATCGTCCGCCTCGGCAGGGCAGGGTGCAGGCGGACGAATGTGCCAGGATTACAGCAGGGTTGGGCAGAATGTTGCAGAGGAAGCGTGATTATGATAATGGTGGAAGCACGTAAGAACCGGTACTACTCGCCGGAACCCTTGACCCTGAACCCTAAACCGAACCCTCAAGCTAGCCTCAAATTATGCACAAGACTGAAGCCGTATACCCTCCCTCAAATTCGACGTGCAACTAAGCCAAGCCCTTTTTGGGAGTTTCCGACAATAGGGGACCCTAATAGACTGGCATAAATAGCAGGATCCTTATTATAAGGACCCCAAAGCAAGACATCCCTAATTTTCGGAAACTCTCGCCTCAACCTCAAAAAACTGGGGCCCTTGCATCTGCAAAGGTGCATTGACCGATCTGGGACACCGGTCTCTCCTGGGTCTGAAGCTCTCATCAAGCAGCCGGGCTCTTGCTAATAATTACCTACTTGAAGGGGCAGGGGACTTAGTAAGTAGGTTATAAGTAGAGTTATAAGTGCCCTAAATGGAGTTACCCTAATTATAACCCTACTTATAACCAACTTACTAAGTCCCCTGNCTTAGTAAGTAGGTTATAAGTAGAGTTATAAGTGCCCTAAATGGAGTTACCCTAATTATAACCCTACTTATAACCAACTTACTAAGTCCCCTGCCCCTTCAAGTAGGGGTTCCTTTAAGGGTTCCTGTTAAAGGGGCTTGTAAGGATGACTATAGGGGGTATTATAGGGGTGTAGTATAGGGGCCTAAATAATTACTTATACTATTTTGGGGGTTTCTTTTAAAGGGGGTCTATAAGGGCGACTATAAGGGATCTATAATGAAATAATTACCAATACTATTTTTGGGGGTTCCTTTTTATAATTATAGTATAATGGGCCCCAAAACCCCATTGAAATTATTAAGGCCGACTTGAGTTCTGAATGGGAGTTTCCGAAAGTTAGGGATACCTTTGTTTGGGGTCCTGACAATAAGGATCCCACTACTTAGGGTGCTAGATTAAAACCCCCAAATAGCAGAATCAAGACATCATGTTATCGTTGAAAAGACTTTAGAATGTAATGGTAGTTCGAGCCAGCATAACAAAGAGATCATGTTATCTGTGCTATCCCCAACCCGTAAACCTTCAACTCATCCCTAGTCTTAGTAGCTGAGTAGGTAACCTTTAACCGTTTGGGGTTGATATAACCCTGCCATATAACTGAAAAGGTTAACCTTTTTGGGCTAGGTAGGGTACTCGGCCCCTAAGATGAAGCCAGAACTTAGGCAAGCACAAAGATGCCATCGCTGGCGACCTGAAGGCGGGACAAGGGAGGGGCCGGGGTCATGATTGTGAGGATTATATCATGTTTATTGTTAGCATGTTGCTACTAGTAACTTATGTATTAGTATTCATAAAATCGTTGTTGTTGTTGTTCTTATTGTTATTGATTCTGTTTTCACTACTGTTGTTACTACTTTCTATGTCCATTCCCACGTAACCACTATTGATTACCAACATTACGTAATTTCATGTCGACTGTTGAAGGTAGTGTATTTATGCTGCTATTACTTTTGCTATTGCTGCTGGTCATGTTTGTCATTATCATTACCATTGCCATTACGAATGTTGTCGATATGATTAAACTATGATTGCGATTGTGGTTGTAGTTTTTGTTATTGTTTTTACACTGTTGCTGGTTACAGGCTTTTCATCATCATCTTCTTCTTCTCGTTGTTGCTGCTTCTGGTGTTGCTGTTGCTGCTGTTGTTATTGCTGCTGCTGCACTTGTTGTTGTTGCTGCTGTTGTTGCATCGTCGCTGTCATCGACGTCGGTGTCTAAAGGTTGGTGTAGGAGCTTAGATTTAGATAGTTTTAGATCATCTTTGTATGATCTTGAAAGGTCTTTGTAGGAGTTTAGATTTAAATAGTTCACGGTGTCTTTATGGCCAGAGCCATGGCCGAGCTGGTGGGCTTTGGGCTTTGGGGTTTAGAGTTTTTGTGGGCCGTTTCTTATTGGATTAAGGGCTTATATAGGTTTTGTTGGAGTTGTTTCGGGGAGGGAGGGGGGGGGGGGGGGGGGTCGGGTTCGTGGCTCGTTTGGATTTTAGAGCTTAGGGCTTTCTGGTGGTTGAGGGCTTAGTTTGTTTTTTGGGCTTAGGGTTCATTTAGTTTTCCTTTCGGTTTAGGTTTTTTGGGTGTTGCTATTGACCCCAAACCCTAAACCTTAAGCCCTAAACCCTAAACCCTAA
This sequence comes from Symbiodinium sp. clade A Y106, assembly GCA_003297005.1. Lineage (NCBI taxonomy): Eukaryota > Dinophyceae > Suessiales > Symbiodiniaceae > Symbiodinium > Symbiodinium sp. clade A. Next base: position 51,314 of record BGNK01003221.1, on the reverse strand, counting down.
TTGAGCCTTAAACCTTAGTCGAATCACAACCCACGAAAGGGGCGGGTTCTGGGGTTCCCGACGTCGAGTGTAGGCCCTGAGCAGTTTACGGCCTCAGCCTTCCACCCTCCACCTTCTAAACCCAAGCCCGAAACACCAAACGCTAAACCCCTAAACCCTTAAACCCTAAACTCTGAACCCCTGAAACCCCTAACCCTAAATCGCACCCACCGCCCCAACAATCATATTGGTGCTTCACTTCCCACACCTACCGGAAACCCAAAACGCTAAGACCTGAGATCCTGCATGCGTTTCTCAGCCCTAAGACGCCCTAAAAGCTCTAAATTCCGCGAGGATCTGAACGTTGACCGTCTGGCGTTTCTGGACTTGCGGGGTTGCCGGAAGATCACCGGGAAGCTCTCTTGCAAGAAGGAGGCTTTAGATTCCTTTTTGTTTAGGGCTAGGGTTTAGGGTTTAGGGTTTAATTAGGGGAGGTGTCTTTGGGGGTGTAAGCTAGTTTGTGGAGTTTGGGAGTGCAAGCGTTTCTGGCGGTTGGGGGAGTTTTTAACGCGTTGGAGGGTTGAAGGGTGGTGGGGTTAGCGTGTTTCGCATTTGCGGTTTAAAGTGGTTGAAGGACAGCGTTCTGCGGCACTGGGAAGGTGCATGCAGCCGCAAGCGGATGCTTGGAATCGGAGTTCCCCGATAGCTTGCTTCTAAACTGCACCCTGAAACCCCAACAGTCTGCAGCAAGACCAGAACGCCTTTCCTCGACAGCCTGCCGAGAAGCTGGCAATAAGCCAAGCATAGAAGGACAACGCCAGAGAATCTCTATATCCTTCAACTCTAAACCCTAATCTGGCCCTAAACCCTAAACCCTAAACGATTTCAATAACGATGCAATTTCTGAACCGTTTGTTGGTTGAGTTTGCGGCAGCGCGTACGGCCAGATGAAGGTATTGCTCTCAGTTCTCGCTCCCAGCATTGACCCTCTAACGTTGCACGGAGTCACCCGAATTCTATAGGGACCTAAATAATTACCAATACTATTGTGAGGATTCCTGATTAGATTATAGAATAGCGTACCCCGAAACCCCATTGTAATTATTAAGGCCCCTGTATTAACATGACGCTGCTGCTGCTGCTGCTGCTGCTGCAACAAACAGACATGCTTGCGAGCTCGGTCAAGGAACCTCGCCGATTTGAAGTGCTCCACACTCCGCGGCATATTCCTTCAGTGCCTGGGACCAGAAATGCCTACCGCTACGGCTTTGACTATCACGTATACAAACAACGACGACGACGACTGCTGTTGTTTCTAATTGCTGTGCTGCTGCTACTACCAGGAGCCACCACCCTACCAACTACATATGGTCTACACGTGCTTATAATTATAGAACAGCACATCTACGGGGTTGTGCAAGTATTCTGCAATCTGTTGTTGAGCATGTGCCAAAGCAGCAGCAAGAACAGTCGGAAACTCCAGGGCAGCAGAAAGATATATGGTCAGGCCTCTGGCGTTCCCAGGCCCCCCCCCCC
>BGNK01003221.1:0-49598 GCA_003297005.1 Symbiodinium sp. clade A Y106 | reverse complement strand
GCCACTACAACGACGACTAGTACTACCACTACCACTACCACTATCATGACCACGACCACGACCACGACCACGACCACCACCACGACCACGACCACGACCACGACCACGACCACGACCACGACCACGACCACTACCACTACGGCGACGACGACGACTACTACTGTCGCCAGTCTGGTCGTCCGACTGGCCTGCCTCCCCGTTTCGATCATTGCCGTGATCATTGTCGATGTCATCTTCATCATTACCAACACCATCACCATCGCCGTTACTCCGCACGTTGACGCCGTCGCCTTCACATTCAGCGTCATGCACCACAAGACCCAAATAATATCACAGACATCCTTAACACCACCACCGCCACCTCCACCAACACAACTATGATTATGATATCAGTGTCGTCTCCATCGCCACGGCAGAGCAGCATCAGCGCTGCCAGCACCATCATCGTGAACATCGCCTTCGTCGTCATGACTCCAACCATTATCATCAACATCGTCCTTGCGGTTGTTACTTGCTATAGAAGGTTGCCACCGACCAACACCACAACTGACAGCACGGCTCTTGGTACTACACATAGGCCCTCTTCGATTGGTTCAGCATTCGACCAGTGTGTTCATGGCTCCACGAAGGACCTTTCCTCTGTAAAGATATACTTGAGGTACACCGGAGTTTCTGGTGATATCACTCGGCTGCTCCGTGACAACCGTGGCATGACTTGGCTGGATCTGCGTGGCACTAGCGTCGAGGGCTCCATCAATTCCGAATGGCGCCAGGTTGGTCAGGACCTCACCCCTAAACCCTAAACCCTAAAACCCTAAACCACCCACAAAAAAGGGGTCTTTTAAACCCTTCTTCTGTTCTTAAAGTACAAATTCGATTGTGTTTTTTAAAATCGTCTTCTGTTATGTCGGTCATGACCCCTGGCGTTAGGGTTTAGGCTTGAGGGTTTGAGGTTTAGGGTTTAGGGTTCAGGAGCTCATCCACCTACGTCTCAGCGATACCAATGTGACCTTCAACATGACCGAGCCTGAGCTCGTGCCTTGAAAGAGAAGGCGAGCAGTTTTGGTTCAGGGTTTAGGGTCTCTGGTTTAGGGTTTAGGGTCTAGGGTTTTTGGTCTAGGGTTCAGGGCTTAGGGTTTAGAGCAGTTTTCCTTTTGCATCATCCTCAGCTTTGTATGGAGTACTAGTATTACTAGCATTCCTATATGGTTGCGAACTCTTCTTCTTATTACCATGATTACTAGCATAACTTAACTATTGGTATTACTATTCGTTTCATTGGTCCTTCAACCTTAAACCCTTAATCCCTCAAAATTAAACCCTAAACCCTATATCCCTCAACCTTAAACCCTAAACCCTAAACCCTACATTCCTCGACCTTAAACCCTAAACCCTAGATCCCTTAACCTTAAACCAAGGTCCAGGACAGGAGCAAAGCTCCGAAGCCTTTTCCTCGCCTGGCAAGGCTGGACTTAAATGGGTGTCCTTTGAACATGGATACCTGGCAGCATAATTTGGGAGTTTCCGAAAATTCGGGGTACCTTATTTGGGGGTCCCTATAATAAGGATCCTACTATTTAGGGTACTGTATTAGGGTCCCCTATTTTCGGAAACTCCCATTTAAGGGTATAATGTAGGGGCCTGAATAATTAGAATAAGGTCTTGGGGGTTCCTTATTATAATGATAGTAGTTTGAACATGGATACCTGGCAGCAGAGTTTAAGGGCAGAGGGCTTTAGGGTTTAGGGTTTAGGGTTACTTTTTAAGCCCTAAGCCCCAAACCAACAACCCTTAGGGTTTAGGTGTTGGGGGTTGGTCCAGTGAATTGTCTGATTCGTTTTGACCCAGACCCTTAGCTTGATAAACTTGACGGTTGTGGGCCTTCTATGATCCACAAGTTTCTGCAGACAGGAAGCCCCGGAATCCTAAACCACACCGCCCAAAACACGAAACCCCTACACCCTACATGAACCTGTTATCGTGTCCGGTTCTCGCCGCATCGGCTGGAGCATTGCATTCAGCGACAGCGACTTAGGACATCTGGGACCTTCTGTTGCCGCTGCTTTACAACGAGAAGCTGCTCCGCGACGCGCAAGTGTAGCAATACCGGTGCTACGGGTTTTTTAGGGTCGAGCCCGCCGGACTTTTGCGGTTGCAGGGTTTGGACTTTTTGTTTGAGGGTTTAGGATTTTCAATCGGGCTTCGGGCACTGAGGGTCTTGAAACCCGAAACCCTAAACCGCTAGGAATTCCGAGCGAAGGATCATTGATCTGTAGGATCATGCAGTATGGGGGTCTGAATAATTAGTGATAGCAAATAATTAAACAGAATACACCCCAAAGCCCTGTTCTAAATTTCAAGGCGCCTGTATTAGTCTGTGCGGGCTTCGGGGCCCTAAGGAACCCTATACTTAGCCTTATAACGCCTGAAGAACCTACCTTTTTAGGGTACCTTATTATGATTTCCTCATATAAGTCCCTAAAAAGGTAGGTTCTTCAGGGATAAGGAGTTCGCGATGTCAGAACAGGTTCACGTCGCAGTTGTGCCAGCTGTTTCAAAGTCTGCACAATAGACTTGCTTTTTTTTGTTAATTTGGTGTCTGGGTTTTTGGAGTTTGGGTTAGGGGCTTGAGTACGGGCGGCTCAGGTCAAGACTCAAAACTCTGAAGCCTTACAGCCCTAAATAGTGCACACTCGAATAGAGTGGGCCGGCCGGGGACGCTCGAGAAGTCCGATGCACTTAAAAAAACTGCATACTCTATGGCCCAGGCCTTAAGCTGCATCCTGCACAAGCATAAACCCAAACCGAAGGGAAGAGTCCTAAAGCGTCCCGAAGGCGAACCTTGAATCTCTCAATCCGAATCCTAACCCTAGGGTTGCAAAGCCCGAAACGCCGACCCATAAGCCCGAAACCTAAACCCCAAACGCTAACCTCGGAAGCCCTACTTGGAGGTTCATGGGTAGTTATAAGTGGGGTTATAAGAGTTTGTGATGACCATTTCCATTTTCTAAACATGCACCACCCCCTCGGCCACCTGAAGACCCTAAACCATAACAACCTATACCTCAACCCCTAACTCGCCAAACCATTTTGGCTCAAGCATTTTGCTTTGGCAGTTCGGCAAGCTCAGTCCCTGATAGCTCGTCATGGAGCAATGGCTCGAAAAGCTGGAGAAGAGATCCGATGGCCACTGCGCTGGGAACGCGCAACGACCACGCCAATGCCCGGGTACACAGCCTTCGGTGTCCAGCAGAGGCCTATAGGTTTTAGGTGGTTTGGGGTTATCATCGCTGTGCGTGCTTTGTCTGCCACCGTATTCATTGATGTTGTTAGCTGCTACTAATTAACTGCTACTACTGTTCACGTGTATTTGGCCAGATGTCATTTGGACAATGGCTACGTTGTTTCAGGGCTTGGCATGATGCCAAGATTGTTGGTTTTGTCATTGCTGTTCTGACTTCATAATTGACATTTTTGCATTGGATATGCGAAGTGCTGTCACGACTCTGCCGGGTAGCATGGGCCAAGCTTCGATTGTTCCTGCGTGCACGTTCCCATTTTATTTGTTCCTGCCAAACTAAACCAAGGGACTATCGCACTTGCGGCTGCTGAGGGCAGAGGAGGGGGTGCTCATCGGGAGAAACCTCCCTTAGTCCCGCCCCCCGGGGTCCCCCAGCCCCCAGCTCCGGGCTTCACTCCTCCGACTGCGGCTCAGTTGCTTTCGATTGCTTCCTTGAGTGTTCTGGGATCTGCGGGTGGGTTGGCGTTGATTGGGAGTTCAGGTTTCAGGTTCTTGCCTGTTTGATTCCGTCCTGCATAGCCGCAGTTACCGGCCATTCTTCTTCTGGTCTACAGTTGTTCTGGGCTTGTTACCTCGTCTGGCTCAAACCGTTAGTTACCTGAGGTGCTCGCGGGTCACTGTAGTGAGTGATGACAACTGTGTTGACCGAAGGGCTTTCGGTGTCAGTCCGTCTGTCTCTGTCCTCTCGGGCTTTACGTCCTTGTTCTTGTCCTGCACGAGAGTTGTCTCCCTCCTGCTTGCCACCCCCGGTAGCTAGTTGGCGTGTTGTTCGTTGCGGGTGTTCTGCTTGCAAGGGGTGCAGGGATCCTTCACACGGTGTTGAACTGTCATAGGCTTGGGCGTTTCAGCAGCAAACATGCTTAGCTCTTGCTCTGCAGCTACGGCGACAGTTTCAAAGAGGCCTACCCAGCCAACACCGCGAAGTCTCAGATCTCGACTTGGTAGCGACAGTTCAAATTCTGTTGGTGTGTTACTGCCATGCACTTTCAAGTTTCCAGCGCAACGTCTGGCTAGATTTGCAACATTGCCTCTTGACTATCAGTTTCATCAAGAAATACGGGTCCCCCCGGTGCTGCGGCATCAATAAGTCCTGTGATCTGGGGGGGCCCGCATCTTTGTCTCGATAGGCTTCTTGGATTCGTACTTGTCTTTCCTTTTCAGTTCGGTCTTGGTTCGTTCTTCTTGCCCTCGTTCTGACCCCTCGTCTGGCTCAACCGTTAGTTACTTGAGGTCCCCGCGGGTCACTGTAGTGAGTGGCACCAACCGTGTGGACCGATGGGCTTCCGGCGTCTGTCTGTGTCCCTCGTTCGTCGTTTGTCGGTTCTGTTCCTGTTCTGCTCGTGTGTTGACTCCCTTCTTGCCCACTCTTGTTGTAGGCGGGTTTTCGTGTAGGGCTTGTTCTGCTTGTTAGGTGCGTTGTGTCCTTTCCTTCGGTTCGGTTCAGTTTCAGCATTTGCTGCACACAAAGCCCTCTCCTGTTCCAGCATCGGCTAGCTTTACTTGGTGATTCGCAACTTTATTGATTGTGTTCGCCGGCTTGGTAGTGACAGCAGGATTCCGGAAAAAGTAAGGTCGCAGGAGAAAGAAGCGAGGGACTCAGGAATGACCCCCTCTATGTCCATGATAGAACGCGCCAAGAGGATGTGCAGAAGGATTTCCACCTGCTTGGCCTTGGGAGTAGTGATGCGAGGGAACCCAACCATGGCAGCGAGCGAGCAGGGCAAATACAGTAGACGAGGGGGAGGAGCCAGAAGGCTGCGAAGAGCGGGGGGAGAGCCAGAGGAGGGGAGAAACGGAACGGGGAGAAGACGAGGGAAGAGTTGACCTAAGCTCTACTCGGGAAGGCAACTGCGAGATGCAGTTCGTATTGGCGGCTCCGGGGCTCCCCCCGGATCGCAGCACTTACATACACCCTTGCCGCAGCACCAGGGGGGCCCTTTTCATGAAGGTGGCAAACTGACTAACAAGCGAAATTGTCGACATGTCTAGTCCTACACAGAATGCAGATCAGAACTGCGTGGCAATGAAGTGTAGGGAGACGTCCCGCAACCGGCCATTGGCTGGACTGTCGGGGCAGTCCTCACAGCTATGGGAACCCGCCTGCAGTCTTGGCCAACCTCACCTTTGGTATTGGTTGCCATCAGATGCATTCGCACTGCTCCTAACCCGGATGCCTGGGCAGAGAACCTCTACCTCATCATGCTCATGGGTTCCACAGACTTCGCAGAGGCCTTGTGTGCCTCAAGTATGGTACACTCTGTCCTTGGCCCTCTGTCCAAGCTGAACGTGGTCCTGCGCGGCTTGGCTCGGCGACACTGGTCTCGAACGGCACGCGCAGGGGCCGCGCCCTTGCCAACCATGTGGCCACTTTTGGGCCCACCCAAGCCAAGGGCGCCCTTTTGCGCCGCTTTCCTGTGAAACTGTACCGACCGGCCATGAAATCCCTTAAGTAAGGAATATGCTTTAGATTATAGTAGGATCCCTAATATGATTCAAGGTATATTCCTTAACTAAATGATATTCGAATCCCCTAAACCCTAAACCGTATAGATCCCTTAAAGGAACCCGAGGTATTCCCTCATCCAGAGCACAGGTTCTGGCTGGAGGCTGAGGGCTGCGGCTTGCGGGGAACCATCCAGGACCCGCGACGAGCCGGATTAAGCGCTTAAGGGTTCCTCTAAGGGTTCTTTTAAAGGGGTTTAGGGTTTAGGGTTTTAGGGTTTTTGGGTTTTAGGGTTTAGGGTTTGAGGGCTTAGGGTTTTAAGGTTTAGGGTTTTAGGGTTTTAGGGTTTAAGGGAGTAATACGGGGGGTATAGGGTTTTTGGTAGGGGCCTTAAAAAATCGAATGGCGTTTTGGGGTCCACGAAAGTATATCAATAATAAGGAACCCTGTATTAGTGGTAATTATGGCGGCTTCTACAGTGGGTCGGATGGGTTTCGGGGATTCGGGCTCAGGGTTGAAAGTGCGGGGTTCAGGGTTTGGGGTTCTTAGGTTTAAGATGTGTTCAGGGGGTCCAATGGCTTGTGCCCTTGTGTGGCTGAACGTGGGCTTAGTCTCCGAGGTCTGGTGGGACATTGGGCCGTGGTCGTCTGGCGTGGTGGGCGAAGGTTTAGGGGTTTAGGATTTAGGGTTTCCTACAGGTGTGGCAGGTCCTTCTTTTCAAGGTTGGATTTTGGCCTCCCTTCGGAGGCTGTGCGCCTAAGAAAACCTCGCCATGCCTAATAGACATAGAAGCCTGAATATTTTCCGATACTAGTTGAGGTTCCGGTAATTATCACCATAGGCTAAAATACCCCAAGCCCGACTCCCAGCAAGGTTCCTATACTATCCCATAGCTAGAACAAAGGTTGGCTCTACCATGGATTCAGGTCTCAGGTCCTACACGTTTGGGGTTTCAGAGACGGCGATTCGTCAAAACATTAGCTCGTGCTTCGCGGCTTAGCAATATTCAGTTTCAGTGCTTGCAGTACGACTTTACTGCGATACGGGGGCCATTGCGCGATGTTGTTGCAAGGAGGCCCTGTGCACTTGTGTAGCTGTCAACATCCGGCGACGCAGGCTTTGATCTAGTATAGGGGCCTTAACAATTACCTATACTGTATATGAGTTTGGGGGTTCCTGATTATATTTATAGTATACTGGGCTCCGAAACCCTATTCTAATTATTAAGGCCCCTATATCATAGTACTCTTATAGTAGCCCTTATAGTAACCCTTATAGACCCCTTTAAAGAACCCCTATTCTAATTATTAAGGCCCCTATATTAGAGGCCCCTAGTATAGATTTTCTATAGACCCCTTTACAGGAACCCCTTAAAGGACCCCTATTCTAATTATTAAGGCCCCCAATGGAGACCCAGAGACTCCAATATCCCTTAAGTAAGGAATTGCCCTGGAATGCCTCGGGTTCCTTTAAGGGGTCTATAAGGTTTAGGGTTTAGGGGATTCGAATATCCCTTAGTTAAGGAATATACCAAGAATCATATTAGGGATCCTACTATAATTTAAGGAATATTCCTTACTTAACGGGTTTTGGAGTTTCTGGGAACCTTGTTCCAGGAACGGAATATGGGAGTTCCGAAATCAGCGGTACCTTGTGTTGGGGTCCTTATGACAAGGATCCTACTATTTACTTGAAGGGGCAGGGGACTTAGTAAGTAGGTTATAAGTAGAGTTATAAGTACCCTAAATGGAGTTACCCTGATTATAACCCTACTTATAACCAACTTACTAAGTCCCCTGCCCCTTCAAGTAGGGTATTATATTAAGGTCCCCTATTTTCGGAAACTCCCGGAGGAGGCTCAGGGTTTATTCGGGGCTGAAACACTGTCGTGCAGACGGCTTCGGGGTTCAGGGTTCCAGCGCTGAGATCTAAACCCGAGATCTAGATTCTTGCAGTAGTGCAACTGGTTCCCTTCGCAACACAAGCAAAAACGGAAATCGCATGCCGCAGAACTTATCGTCGCACACCGCGACACCTTGCGCAGTGGAACCTCGACATTAAACCCTAGAACATGTCAAAACCTAGACCGTTCAGCAGCTTTTGACCAGGATATGCGGCAATACAAGCTCTTCCCGACATACTTTGGCTTCTACATCCTGGACTTCTCAGGCAAGAAGTACCTAAATAACCCAAGGCCCTCTATGCGGGTTTGTCCTGGGGCTGTTATTTATTAACGTAGTAAGACATTATTATTATTAGTCTTCTTATTATTGTTATTATTATAGTAGTACTTTTACACGAGCTGTTAAAGCAGTATATTTTTGGAAAGTAGACGTATAGCATTGTCCGGGATGAGGGATCTTGTGTGGTAACCCTATATAATGATATGATGAGGGGTTTGGGGTTGGGCCCCCCCAAAGGGAATCAAAAAACAAAACATCAGCGCCGCAGCAAGCTAAACTTAAATAATAACGGGGCCTAAATAAATACCAATACCATTCTAGGGGTTCATAATTATGGTATAATACACCCCCCAATTTCCTATTCTAATTTTTAGGGTGCCTATATTAGCTGAATTGGTTGCTTCGCAAAATGGTCTTACTCTTCGTAGTTTGGACAAAGACCTGTCACCCCTCAGCCCTCCACTGTCAGCCTTAAAGCCTAAACCTTCAACCGATTTACCAAACCGACCAGGCAACAACATCACTGAGTTGGCTGGCCGGCCGAAAGGAGACTGCTCTTACGATCTGTCACGCAATCCCTTGAGTCGCATCTCCGAGCTCCTTGGAAAAATGGTTGTCGGTGTTCAGGGTTTTGCGGGTTTGGGGTGGAGGGCATTTTGTTGGGAGAGTCTTTTAGTGTTTAGGATTACAGCACGGGGCGAATGTAGCTACGCGCGTGGGTTTTGTACACCAGAACCCTAGTTGATGGACGTCATGATTTAAGTTACTACGTCCCATGGTTTTTCTCCATGAGGTTGTCTTGAACTAACTAGGACCCTAGAACTTTCCGTACCACATTAAGACGTGACGAAGTCGCGTATGTTTTTTTGGGTTGCCCAACTGGGTACGTGGGCCGCCGTCCCTGGCCTTGATCCCTAAACCCTCGACCCTACCTGGACCCTAAGAAACCTATCCTTTTTGTGGTTGTTCCTGGTATGACTTCCTTAGAAACGTCTTGAAAGAGTCCCCAACCTAAACCCTGAACCCTAACCCCTAAAGCGTGAATTCAAGCTCAGGATGTATTTCTCTTGGCCCAGCAGCTTGAACATCAGGGAGTCTGGCTTCGACTCAGAAGCCGAAGGATCGATTCAGGGCCTGGGCCTTAGCGCTCCCCTGGAGGAGAAGCGCTACTCTATCACGAAACCATGCTCTTCTGGTTTGCCCTGAAATTAAACCCTCCTCTCCTAAGGAGTGCTCCGGACCTCAGCTGCTGCGAAGGAAAGGGGCGCATTGAATTAACAAAAACCCTGAACCCAAAATTCTGAACCCAAGACCCTAAACCCTAAGCCCTAACCCCTAGATTGCGGGACCGATAGAGAGCACTGAGGCCCCGACGGCCCGCGAAAGTGGGAGGACGTTTTCGAAATCAGCAACGAGGTTCCCGAGTGGTACGCTTTTGCCCGTTTTGCTGTAGGGCTGAGGGTTTAGGGGTTTAGGGTTTAGGGTTTAGGGCAGCCTTATCAGAAATGAATACCAGGAAAAATGGTACCCGTACCTATTATGAAGGGGACACTGCGGAACCTAGGCACTCAATCCGTGAGAACAGTGCGGAACAATGGCGAGGGCTGGGAGTGCGAATGGGTCAACTCCAAGGAGAATCCCTTCTTCGAGCCTTGGTTTAGGTTTTAGGGTTTAGGGTATTCGAGTAGTGTCCATCTGGTCCTGTGATTTGGTCAACTCATATGGGAGTTTCCGAACATTAGGGGTACCTTATTTTGGGGTCCTTATCATAAGCATCCTACTATTTAGGGTACTATATTAGGGTGCCGTATTTTCGGAAACTCCCATATGAGCCCCCCACCATAGCGTCCAAAAGCCAAGCAAGGACCTATGGATATCGCCGAAAACCTTTGCTCCGCGGCACCTGTGTACCTGCCTTGAGAACTTCGAAGACAACGGGACCGCTTGCAGGAAATGTCCCACTGGCGTGACATCTATCCCAGATGGCGATGCTGGGTTCTTGTTAAGGAGGTCAAGTTAAGTTTCCACAATTGGGATCCCATTATTTCCTGGTTATGCGTACGTAAGCTCCTTACTTTGAGCCCAGGATACCAGCACCAGCAGAAGCCGGTGTTGCGCGTGCCCGGAAGGGAAGACTGCGGTAGGCGACTCCAACATGTGCTACAAGTGTCTCGGGCCAGGACCATTGGGACCCAGACTTCTACCATAGGAAACAGGAAAGTCTCCATGGGTTTAGGGTTTAGGGCTTAGGGTTTAGGGCTTAGGGTTTAGGGTTTTTGGGGCTTAGGCTTTCAGTGCTTTTAGGGTTGAGTGTCCTGGGACCAGGATGCACCTATCGCGTGTGCTCCGGCAGATGTCCAAAGGGCTATGGCGGGGCCCTATGCTCATACTGCGCAGACAAATACAAGCGCGATTTTGGCTCCAAGGTCTGTGCATCCAGGTTGCGTTATTCTCAAATTTTCCTTTCCGTCGTTGCAGCTTGACATCACCGATGATTATTGCAGCTGCTAGTACCGCAACTACATCTGCGCGTGCTCGTTCGTTATTTGAGCACAGCAATTAGAATCAGAATCTTCAAGTTCATATCCGCCAGCTACGACCACCACCGGGGTGCCGTTGCTATGTCTGTGTAGTACTAGTCGACTAAGGCCCCATCAGAACCACTGCTGTGATTAGTCACATTACAGCCTTGTTCGCTTTGCATCAACAGGATCATCAGCGGCCGCAATGGTGATAGTGTAGTGGAGGTTGTTGGAGGTTGCAGTGTGACAACGTTTCTTGCGAACTCCTCGATATCCGTATTACGATTACGGCCTTGGCTGCCACGAAAGCAATTAAGCAATGAAGCTGCTTCTTTTCCCTGGCCTGGTTTTGCCGTTATCCGCTTGGCCAATGGTCGAGGAAAAGTGCCCACGTGACGGACGGTTTGGTGGCTGGACATACGCGAGCCTTGCCCTGGCCATTTACGATTTGGGAGTTTCCGAAAATAGGGGACCCTAATATAGTACCCTAAATAGTAGGATCCTTATTATAGGGACCCCAAAATAAGGTACCCCTATTTTCGGGAACTCCCATTTCAGCGATTGGTGCATAGCCATTAACCTTAGCTGCAAACTCTAAACCTCCCGAAGGCCTACGCCCTTTTTGGCGGCTCTTGGTGGAAATTCGGAAAGTCTAAGTCGCCGACGTGCAGGGCGCTTTCGAAGATGTCTTGGTAAGTGTATAAGCCAGAGGGTCCAACGATACAAACATGAATATGGAGTTGGGCCCCAAAAGACATTTCTAGTCATGGCTTTGGGGGACCTAATTCCGAAACAGTAGTATGTATGTACCCTCTTGGTGAGGCAGAGGACATGCTATCATCCAGCAGTTTGACATTGCGTAAATACGCCATTACATAGACCTAAAGATGTTTATCTTTCCAACGGTTCAATATAGGCGCCGTTTTTTTTAACAGCGTCTGTGAGATGATGTAGTTATAAACACATGAAACCGTGCTTGTCCGTGCAATCCATTGCAACGGGCTTGTTTTCTAGTCCTTGCTACTCGTAATATAGAAGCCTAAATGGGAGTTTCCGAAAATAGGGGATCCTTATATAGTACCCTAAATAGTAGGATCCTTATTATAGGGACCCCCAAATAAGGTACCCCTAATTTTCGGGAACCCCCAAATAATTCCCTTAAAATTTCAGTATAATGGGCCCCCCAAACCCTATTCTAATGATTCCAGCCAAACCCTATTCTAATTATTCAGGCCCCTCTAGTACAGTACCCTTATAGATGACTTATAGTGGCCCTTATAGACCCCTTAAAAGGAACCCTATTTTGATTATTAAGGCCCCTATATAATCTCCTGTGGCATGCACACCCACCTGATCTGGATAATCTCTATTCCATTCCCAATGAAACCCAGGTATGAGTAGTTACTTTTTCTGCCCGTGAAGTTCCCAGAGACTCCAATATCCCTTCAGTAAAGAATATACCTTAAATTATAGCAGGATCCCTAATATGACTTAAGGTATATTCCTTAGTTAGGTTACTGAATATGTCGCGTGGCATGCTTCCATTCACGCCATCTCGACTCATGTCTCGCCCTCTGCATTTGGACTACAGGGTCTTTCCAATCCAGGCTACCGTCACAGCAGAGGCGGGTTCATAGATTCAGACTCAACGGTTTTTTAAATCAGGTTGTCTGCATTGATCCCTGTACCATACAACTCTTGTTGCAGCCCCCGGAGAAGTACGAGATGTAATAAGCCTTGTAATCACCGCCGATTGCAATATTCTCGCAGCGCAAGGCCAAGCATCACTCATAACATTGCACCTCCTACATTTGACATTGGCCGTAGTGTTGCATCTGTAGTTATATACCCCAAGCCCTAAAGCCCGAAAAGACCCTTGATTTTGCTCTCAAGACGACCTTCAGTAGGTAAGGCAGCTGCAAGGCTGCCGGGTATGACTCAGAAGGCTACTTCAGAACACAATGGATATTGCTTGGTGACGGGTATTCGGGCACCGTGAGGGTCCTATATAAGGGTACTACAAGGGCTTTATATAAGGCTACTATGTGGTATTCTGGGGCATTTCACAACCCGTGTTTCGAAACACCAGCACCAACCTGCTTCTTGAAGGTCTAGTCTTTTGCATTTAAGAGATGTACTTAGCTGCTGCAACACTGGGAGAAATACCATGGCGTGATAGTGGTCGGCATAAACCCTAGTTTGTTGTCTCGGCATCTCTTTCCTGACGCCATGAGAACTCCCCCGAGCGATGTCTCGACCTGCTTGAATAATAGAGGGTCCGAAGAGGGTTCTTTTAAAGGGTTCCTATAAGGGAGGTTACTATAAGGGATCTATAAGGCTACTCTAATACAGGGGCCTTTGCCCCAAAATACTTAGGTGTGGATCCGCAAACCTACCGCTCTAAGGGTTGGGCCCCGTCGTGAAGGGGTCATAGCCCAGTGTTTTGTAGGGTTTGCGGTGATAGGTAAGCAACGTTGAGGGGAGAGTAGCCATCAACGTCCTCGGAGTTTCGAGCTGCCGTTTGGCTTTCTATGGCCCCCTTATATAATTATATAGCTATAGAACTATAGAGCTATATAGCTATGCATGTATGTATATATGTATGCATGTATGTATGTATGTATGTGGTCGATGTGTGTATATATATATAATGTAACGACATAGTACTGCAACACAGACATGAAACCAAAGCCTTCCACCATGGACCCTGAACCGCACACCCCTACAACCACGTAACCCCCCCCTGACCTGAAATTCGAGTTTACGTGCCCAGGAAGTACATCGGAATCTGCGGGCTTTGGTTTGCCGGCCTAGGGGGTGTGCGCCTGGGTCGCTTTGGTGCAGGGTTTCGGGTATAGGGTTTAGGGTCTAGGGGAGGTTTGAGGTATCTTCTTGCCTCCTGCGGAGTCATGTAGGGATGTTTTAGAGATGCAGGGTTTTGAATGACGAGACGACATGGGGTTCAGGTTGAGTTTGGTAGAGGGACGTTTTGGGGGTTCCATTAGCCGTTAGAGCTTCTAGAAAGGTTCTAGGGGAGATGTTCGGCAAAGGCTGTACAAGGGCTTTAGGGTTTTAGGGTTTCAAACTTAGGTGTTGAGCTTGGATCCCTTTCAGAAAATATCCTATTGAATCCCGAATCCCCCCCATCCTTCACAAGTCTATTCGTCGATACTTGGCCTGGTCTTCAGGTTCCATGTTGCCTTTCGGCTGTTTCGGGATGACTATGAGAGACCAGGTTCTGCTGCGCAGCCTAATTCCTAAACCCCGCACTCTCCCTAAGCCCTAAACCCTTGGGCCTGAAATAAGAATCAAATAAAAACGAGCCCCCCCTGGCTGCGGGGCCCCGGAACCCCATTTTGCCTCTGGCCTCAAGTCTGGTTCCTGCCTTATGTCCTGCCTAGCCCCTGCCCTGTCTGCTCGTTGTGAGAATTGAGGGCGTAAGCCCTCAACCCTAACAGGAAATGGTTTGGGGTTTAAGAGATCTTCCGGTTTTACCGACTCCTGTGGCACATGCAAGGAAGGTCGCTTGACGCGTAATATGCCGCCACCCACAAGCCCTGGTGTGAAGTGGCGCCATCCTAGCATTGGATTACCAGCCACTGCGCAAGAAGACGCCCTAAACCCTAAACCCCAAGCCCTAAACCATGAGCCCTAAGCCCTAAACCCTAAACCCTAACCCCCAAGCCCTAAGCCCTAAGCCCTAAACCCTAAACACTGAGGCTCTGGTATTTTGTCTACCACAAGGTGGAGAGATTCAGCGGGAACGAGCTTGGTCAGAGCTTCTGGGAATACAAGGGCACCGAAGGTTCCAATATCTGCCCATTAGGCAACGTTCCATCAGTGAATGTTAACAAACCCCTTACCAAACCTCCAAACCATTTTGAAACTTTTGCAAACCCTGAGTTAATGAACGGATATTGGAGGGTTCGGGTAAGAATCAAGGTTTCGGGTCTGTGGAGAATATGGATTTAGGGTTTTGCAGGTTGAGGGTTTTTTGATTTTTGTCGTTTGGGGGTATAGGCATAGGGCTTTAAGGTCTCAAGGGGTTTCCGAGTTCAGGATCGAGGGGGAGTAAAGTCTGGGATGCCAGAAGTTCTAGTCATGGCACCAAATGCCGTAGTCCCGAGAGCCTGAACTCTAAACCTCCGTGTTTCACCAAAGAAGTTTCTTTCCCCGAACAGAAGCTCCATAAGCAATCTGCATGTCACGGACACTACTATAATGTAAGGAATATTCCTTCACTAGGGATATTGGAATCTCTGGGGAGCAGCCTTCTAAGCTTTCTCTGAGGAAAACAGGAGTGCATTGAGCAGTCTTTGCTTCTCCTCACCTTCTTCCAGCTGCTGAAGACGGTGCGATATGCAGTCGACACCAAGTCGGCAGCAGGACCGTCCGTTTCTCAGAGTACCATCATTCCTTGGGTAGAACTTGTATGTTTTCCGGTTCGGGTTGCGGGCTTATAGCCCGGGAGAGCGTGAGCCGTCCCATGAAGACGATGGGAGTTTAGCATGCCTGATGTACCTGACGTTCTAGATCACGGCACATGCATCGCCGTATTCTTTCACACTAAACCCTAAACCGTATTGTCTTCTATTAGCTTGGATCAAACATCCCTGGAGGTCCTTTTTTGCGAGCTTGATGTAGCAACTGCTTGCATCTTAGACCCAAGCAGACTAATCTCCGTAAAGCCACAGAACCCGCCACTCCGGGCTTCGCAGGCGGCACGATGTCCTTCTTTGGTTACAGCTCCTGCGCTGCCTACAGGGTGTGGGTTTGGGGTCTTCAACTCTGGCCCTCGCTACCTTGTTCCCATAAACCCCTGAACCCTAAACGACGGGTCGCGGTGGTAGCCGCAGCACTAGTAGTAGTAGTAGTAGTAGTAGTAGTAGTAGTAGCAGTAGCAGTAGTAGTAGTAGTAGCAGCAGTAGTACTAGTAGTAGTGGTAGTAGTGGTAGTCGTCGCCGTCGTAATAGCAGTAGCAGTAGTCAGCAGTAGTCGTCGTCGTCGTCGTAGTAGTAGTAGTAGTGGTAGTAGTAGTAGTAGTAGTAGCAACAGCAGCAGTTGCAGTGGCAGTAGCAGTAGCAGTAGCAGTGGCAGTGGCAGTTGCAGTGGCAGTAGCAGTAGCAGTATCAGGAGCAGAAGTAGGAGTAGGAGCAGGGGTTGTCGCCGTTGTGGTCGTGACTGGCCGGTGCTGAGCTTCACTCTTGGCTCTTCTTTCCGGTCATGATGAAGCTGCAGAAAGCCAAGCCGGTACCGTACACGCTTTTCAGGCATTTTCGGAAACTGCTCTTTTTGCTTAGGAGGGGGTTTGCAATTGAGTTCACGCGATGGAGCAGGAGCAGTAGAAGCAGGAGTCGCAGTAGAGGTAGCGGAGGCAGTCGGAGTCGCAGTGGTACTAGAAACAAAGTCGTGTTCCTGATGGTGGTGGGTGCTGGTGGTAGTACCAATCGTTGACATAGATTCCAGACTCTGACTTCGTGAATTAAACCTGCCAAGCTAGGCTTTGACATCCTCCGCACGGCCGTCCTCCTGCGCATCGGCGATCTCCTCAAGCTGCCGCCGGACCAAAACCCTAGACCCCAAACCCTGAAGCTTCAGAGTCCTTGATAAGCAGTAGGCATGGATGAAGGAGCGACTATTTCAACTTATGAGTTGACATTGCTTGCAGCAGCATGCAACTCGTAGCAATGACCATTTCTGAACCCAGATGTACCCTCGAGCCAGGTCCCTTCTACCACTTCTATCACTACTTTTACTACCTACTACTACTACCACCACTACTGCTGCTACTACTACTACTACTACTACCACTACTACTGCTACTACTGCTACTACTGCTACTACTGCTACTACTGCTACTACTGCTACTACTGCTACTACTGCTACTACTGCGTTTACTGCTACTACTGCTACTACTGCTACTACTGCTACTACTGCTACTACTGCTACTACTGCTACTACTGCTACTACTGCTACTACTGCTACTACTGCTACTACCGCTACTACCGCTACTACCGCTACTACCGCTACTAGCGCTACTACCGCTACTACCGCTACTACCGCTACCGCTACTACCACTACCACGACCACGACCACGACCACGACCACGACCACGACCACGACCACTACCACTACCACTACCACTACCACTACCACTACCACTACTACTACTACTACTACTACTACTACTACTACTACTACCACCAGCACCACAACCACGACGACTACTACTACTACTACTACTGCTACTACTACTACTACTGCTACTACTACTGCTACTTCTGCTTCTGCTGCTACTGCTACTGCTACTGCTACTGCTGCTGCTACTGCTAGCTACTAGAGCCACCCCCGCTCCCAACTTCGCCTACCAAGCCCGGCAGCTTCTAGGCTCCCTGTGACAGTGCAGAAGCTGCAGGGGCTCAGCAGCTGAAGCGGCAAACTCAACAGGGACTTTTACATTCCTCCTGCACTAACATCACAGAGCTAGACCCCTAAACCCCCAATATTCTGCGCTGAGGCTGGATGTGGAATGTGATGTCGGCCATTTGCACCTTGGGCTCGGCAGTATAGGACTTGCAGGGCTCTATGCAAGAAAGGCTTCTAGCCACACATTACTATAGGGTCTGAAAAAATCACCAATACTTTTGTGGGGGGTCCTTATAATAATAAAAAAAGTTTTAGTGGAATGGGCCTCATAACCCCATTCTAATCATAGAACCCTACTATAGATCCCCTATAGACCCCTTTAAAGGAACCACCAGGTGGAGGCTAAAGGCCGAATTTGATTTTGTCAACTTGCTCCGTGAGTTCAAGGTCGGGTTTCCAACTCCTTCGGTTTATGGTGCGAGGTTTCGCGTTTAGAGGCTACGGCTAGGGTTATTTCAAGCCAGACTTTGTATTGTGTTGGGCTCAGCAAGTCTTTATTTCGATCTTTAAACGACGAAGCCGGAGCCAACGAACAAAAAAACATCCGCCCTTGACCCTTAAACCTTAAATGCCAAACCCTATCCCTATGGGCTAGACCACAAGCTTTGCACCCTAACTAAACCCTCTACCCCACATCCCAAACCCTCAACCCTAAACCCGGTACCCTAACCCCTAAACCCTAAACCTTCATAGGACCCCTACAGATCCCTTTTAAAGGATCCTTCTAAAGGACCCCTTAAAAGGAACCCTTTCAAGGAACCCTTAAAAGGACCCCTTTTGGTTCCCAAAACAGGAACGGCCTGCTTGTTCAGCGCCTCAGCTCTGCTTTGCTGCTTCCGACGCTCCTTGGCGTTCTTCTGGTTGGCTCTTAGGACGTTAACTTTATATGAACTATAGTAATTTGTTGGGTTTCTATATGAACTATAATAAGCCGGCTAAAAGTTTAACGTTTAGGAGGGCTTCAGAAGTCAGCCAAGGCTCTGTTTGCTGGCCTTGGCTGTCGGTGGCTGCCGGGGCTCACCGTGACTCTGCTGAAGCCCCCAAACCCTGAACTCGAAACCCTAAACCCTAAACCCCAAGGTTTAGGGTCTGGGGTTTAGTGTTTAGGGCCTGTAAACCCTAAACTCTTAACCCTACATCCTAGCTAGGTTTTGGGTTTAGGCCGGGTTCAGGGCGGGATTCTGGAGTGTGCAGTCATGTTTCCTACTTCAGAGTTGAGAGAACGGAAGTATCTTCGCGTAGGGTTTGAGATCACGAAAGACTCGGGTGACTATCTTGAGGCGCTTACTGCCAGTTATGGGGCAGATAGCCTCTACTCAGAAATGTGAGGCCTTTCTATCCCCCAAAGTGTGCAGCGGCGCTTTGAAAGTCTTGTCCTTTTCTTGCAAACGCAGTAGCACAGAAGGCACACCAAGAAAACTCATGCTGCACCTGTAGGCCTTTTACGCATGGTCATAGCAGCTCAATGCGCAAACAAACTCAACAATGACGGTAGACAGGTGTATACTTGATAAGAGCCATGGTCATAGAAGAACAAACAAAGCTGCAGGAACAAAACATGGTGAATAACGTGCCTGGAATTCCATGTTGGTCAGCCATTGCGATGACAGTTCAATGGTAGAGGCAGGTGGAAGAGAACGTTGAAATATCTTATGCATTTTTAGCAGGAGTACCAGGACAGGTATGTGTAGAATCAGAATGGTATTGATAGAACTACGAGAACCACTTGGGTCCACATTCCCAACTGTTTTGAGCGTGCTATTTCCAGCCTTCTTATCCGGCGATTCACGATTTGTCTTCTCTGTGGTGCATCGTCGTATCACCATGTGGGATGCCAATAATGCTCAGACGAGCAAGAGGCAACGTGACAAAACGTTCACAACGATTTCTCGCATGGAGTAGAGATGGCAATTGCTGTAGGTATGCAACACCAGTCTTTTACCACCATGACGCTAAGCCCTGGGCCTGCCACCATCGCCATCATCATCATCATCAGCATCATCATCAATATCACCGTCGTCGTCGTCATCATCATCATCATTGTCACCATCATCGTCATCATCGTCATCGGAACCAATGTATTCAGCTTCATGTTCACCTTCACCTGAGGGATACTTAGAAATAATTTTTAATCTTTGGTTATTGTAATCCCTAAGAAACAGCAAAACTTTTAAATTTTTGCTAGAGGTCTAAGTTCAGTAGAGTCACCTTCAATTTCCTTCACCGTGAATAACATCATCACCCTCCTCATCATCATCATAATCAGGTCCTTCATCATCAGCATCATCATGGTCATCACCAGCTCCATCATCATCGTCATCCTCTTCACAGTCTCATCACCAAGAATATGACATTATCGTTTTCATCGTCATCGTCGTCAACGCGGCATGCATACTACTTGTGGTCTTTAGCATTTACATAGATGTGTTTATATGTATTTACATGTTATATGTATTTACACTTGGATGCCCATATAACCGCATATATGTATACACATATGTAGATGTTTCTGTATTCTTGTTTGTTCATGTCTTTGCATGTAGCTAGTTATGTGGATGTATGTGTGAGACAGTACGTGATGATACCTGCGCAGGCATCAGGGACCTAAAAACGCACATAAGCAGAAACATTTATTGGGGATATCCCTACCTTATTGGCCTTCCTTTTAAGGGGGTTTATATGGGATATCCCTAGTCCCTAAACAATAAACCCTAAACCCTGAACCCCAAACCCCAAACCCTCAACCCTAAACCCTAGGGCCCTAAGGTATGCATCGAGGCATAGAGTCGGAGGATTCGCGATGCAAGTATTATAGGGTCCTTAAGGGAGGGTGGTTCAAGGGGGGAGGGTACAAGGGACCCTTAGGGAACCTGAAGGGAACCTTAGGGAGCATGGGATTAATATGTGGTTTCCCCTCCTTGGGGCCCCCCCCCCCCCCATAAGGATACTATAAAAGTCGCAGCGAAGACCACACATGGCGCACTTCTATAAACGACCCATGAGAATGCTGCTGGCCGTCAACGCCGATCGTACATGGGCTTTGATAGATTGATAGAGACTGTAGAAGTTGGCTTCGTGAGTCAACTCGATGTATGTACAACGGAACGACAAGGACTCGGGGCCAACCGAGGGGGCCGAAGCGGCTGGGTCTAGCGTTATGCAAACATACGATAGGGGCTTAAATAATTACCAATACTATTTTGGGGGTTCCTTGTTCTATTTATAGCATAATGGGGCCCAAAACCCTATTCTAATTATTAGGCCCCTATATCATAGTACCCTTATAGTAGCCCTTGTAGTAACCCTTATAGACCACTTTAAAGAACTCCTATTCTAATTGTTAAGGCCCCTAAAATATGACAGAACCCTACTATAGATCCCTATAGACCCCTTTGGCAGGAACCCTTAAAGGAACCCTATTCTGAGTATTACGGCCCCTACATTAGGATGGTTTAGGGTTTCGGATCTTCGGGAGTGCTGGCATTTAGGGTTTACGGTGGCAATTCTTAAGGCCCCTATATGGGAATTTCCGGAAATAGGGCTTATTTTGGGGTCCTTATTTAGGGTGCTATATTAGGGTCCCCCATTTTTGGAAACTCCCATTTCATGTACTATAGTTTCCCATTGTGGTAACCCTAAACCCTAAATTATGGTAGCTTCATTTAACTTCCTTAACAAGAACCCAGGCAAACAGCTCTCTTTTTTTCAGCAGTCTCCGAGGTTCTTTGCGCTCCGGTTCTGCCTCTTCGTGGTGACCCTGCTCTTCCCGGGGAGCCCTGGGTTTCCTTTAAGGAATACCAAGGGTTCCTTTAAGTCCTTTAAGGAATATCTAGGGTTCCTTTAAGGAATATCTAGGGTTCCTTTAAGGAATATCTAGGGTTCCTTTAAGGAATATCTAGGGATCCTTTAAGGAATATCTAGGGTTCCTTTAAGGAATATCTAGGGTTCCTTTAAGGAATATCTAGGGTTCCTTTAAGGGATATCTAGGGTTCCTTTAAGGGATATCTAGGGTTCCTTGAAGGGATCTGTAGGGGTGTAGGGGATCTATACGGTTTGGGTTTAGGGGATATTGGAGTCTCTGGGTTCATAGTACAGAGATCCTGCATCCGATTTTTCGGGCTTTGTAGTCGTGAGCTTCAACTCCCTTTTCAACTCCCTGAGACCCTAGTTTAGGGTTTAGGATGCATGGGGTTTAGAGCTACTTTCAAAGAGATTTCAGCCCGAAAGGACCTTACAACCCTTAACCATCCACTCTTCAAAGGGCATAATGTAGACGCTTGCAGAATCAGCAATTCCGTTTTTAGAGATCCCTCATAATGATTAGAATGTGCATAATATACCCCAAACAGTTGCCATATCCTCCGACTCAATCGCCACACTGTGTAAACCTATAGCGTGGTGCAAATGCCAATTCCTGATTGCACGCATCGAAAATACCACTGATACTGATAGGTTGCTGCCTTTTCTCGTTATGCTTGCTCGCTGCTGCTTCCGTGATAGTGCCGCGAGAACTGTTTTATTGCCTTCGTAATTTCGTCTATTGCTCTACATCTACACATATGCAGGTGCGCACATATGTGCGGACACACGTATGTATGTATGTATGTATGCATGCATGCATGCATGCATGTATGTATGTATGTGTGTATGTATGTAATTATGTCTGTCTGTGCGATTGTATTTATTTATGTAGTTATGTACTTATGTGCGCATGTATGTATACCGGCATACGGAGGTATGTGTGTATTCATGTTTGTTTGATTGTTTCACATTTGTGCATATGTGTGCACGCTGGCTTGCATGTGCGTATGCATGTATACATATATATACATATCTGTGTGTGTGCTCATACATATGCATGTATGTATGCATGCATGTGTGTATGCATGCATGTGTGTATGCATGCATGTTTGGATGTGTGCATGTATGGATGTAAGGACGTATGTATGTATGTATGCATGCATTCATGCATGCACGGATGGATGGCTGAATGAATGGAGCATGCACAGAAGTAGGTAAGTACTGTTAGGTAGTGTTATGGCATGCAATACATCCAGGGAGCTAGCTAGGTAAGCAGGCAGGCATGCAGGCAGGTGGCTGGGCACGTCGGTAGGTAGGCGGGCGTATGTCTACATACATTATCTATACATATATATGTACACAAGTGTATATATATATATATATATATATATATATATATATACCGTAAACACATACATTACATGTATATAGGTCTGTGCATACACACTGGTACACGTTTACATACACAAGACTGCTTATTGAAACAATGTCGCCACTGCTCCTTTCCTGTTCATTGCGCAGGGCAGGCGGCTGTCGTTAACCGTGGGCGTTTTTTGCTGTAACGCCTTGGAATGAAAAGCACAGGTGCCTCGCCACGTCAAGCCTAAACGCTAAACCCCTCCTCCCCGATTAAATCCTAAAGTGTCCGAGCAGGACGATTGAAGTGACCTTGTCGAACCTGATTTGCGTCACGGCCGATGAGGAGGGACTCCCCTTGCCGGAGAAAGACAGGTTCAACCAGGCCCGTCGGGCCGGTTCAGGGTCTTGGGGCCTTGGGGTTTAGGGTTTAGGGTTTAGGGGGTTTAGGGTTGAGGGTGGGTCTTGGGGCTTGGGGGTTTAGGGAGCATGAGTAAGGTCGGGGGTTTGGGAATTCGGGCTTTTCTGATGTAGGCACTATGGTTGAGGTTGTAGGGGGCTTCGAGCTGCCTAAATCGGCCGTGGTTTATGTATGATGCAAACGTGGCATGGAAGGGGCTTATGAAGCCTCAATGACCTTAATCTCCAAACCCTCAACCCAAATACATATACCCTTAAGCCTTAAACCCTAAACCCTCAACCCAAATATACCACGAGCCCACGGCAGGTGCGTCCAGGTGAAGCTAGGGTTGGGGGTCCCAAACCTTGTGCTACGATGGTGCTTATAGGTTTAGAGTTTAGGGCTTTGTTCCTAGCTGACAGGGGGCAAGCACATGAATGTAAGTGTATATATACATATATATATATATATACATACGTATATATGAGTTCTTGTCCAGCTGAAAGGGGATTAGCAGTGCAAATCCAGGTGCCTCACTCCTGCAGCCTGCCTGCTCTTGGTTTGAGATTCAGTGCTTCGTTTCTTGCTTTCCTGTTCCGGATGTTGAAATTTCAAAAGGTGCACCCAAAACCAAACAGCCAGAACCCTAAGCCAAAGCCCTTAGCCCAACACCACAAACCCACGACCTGGAGCCTTAAAGCGCTCAAACCCTTAAGCTTGTTCGCAGCCCGTGTTCCACCGGAGTCCCCTAGTTCCCAAACAAACCCTACTCCCCAGACCCTTTTAAATCCTAAACCCTAAACCTTTACCCCCAAACCCTAAGCCCTAATGTAGGAACCTGATGAAGAAACCCTGGCCCTAAAACACCAAAATAGTAGGATTCATATAAGGAACCCTAACGAAGGCCCATGGTTTCGCAAACAGGAAACCCCCGTTTCTTAATCAGGTTCCTATATTAAACCCCAAACCCTGTGAGGAGCTCCCGTGGGTGCCCTGCGACTCGCCGGCTGGATTTCTCTCTGCTTTGACACTTGGCTGTCGAAGTTCCAAGATGCGGACATTGGGGCCCGGGTTTGGAGTTTAGGGTTTAGGGTTTAGGGTTTAGAGTTTAGGATTTAGGGTTTCGGGTTTAGGGGCCAGCAGCCTTGGTTATCTTCTTAGGCATCCGTAAACTGCTTAGTTATTTTACAATCTGGAAACCCGCAAGACCGTGCGTAGCTGAACTGTTAAGGCCCTGTATCAGATGCCTGCAAACCCCCCACAAGCCGCTAGGAAGCCCTAAAACCGTCTAAAGCCGGAACCTCCAAGCCATAGCCTGAACCCTAAACCCTAAACCCCTAAACCCTAAACCCCTAAACCCTAAACCCTAAACCCTCTAGAACCCTAAGCCCCAAGCCTTAAGCCCCCTAAAGGCCCTAATTACCCTGACCCTTCGGCTACGAAACCTTCTCACTGACCTGGAGGGGCTTCGATAGCGGCAGCTCCTGCCCTTTGGAGGGCTAAGTGGTTCTTGACACTTGAGGGTTCAGCATTTAGGCTGAAGGGTTTCGGATCAAGTGTCGAGTAGTTTACGGTTACAGGGTTGTGGGGGGCTCGGATGCAGGTTTCAGGGCGAAGGGCTCGAGGCAGGCTTGGCAGGACCACGATGCATGATACATGTAGGAATGGCGATGCTGTGGTGACACCGCTGAAA
This sequence comes from Symbiodinium sp. clade A Y106, assembly GCA_003297005.1. Classification (NCBI taxonomy): domain Eukaryota; class Dinophyceae; order Suessiales; family Symbiodiniaceae; genus Symbiodinium; species Symbiodinium sp. clade A. Next base: position 25,473 of record BGNK01003221.1, on the reverse strand, counting down.
CCTGGTGAAGAAGAACAAGGTGATGATATTGATCGTGTGGATGATCATATGGAAGACGACCAGGGCCACCATGCTGCTGCTGATGATGTTGCTGCGGATGAATATCACAATGACTTCAGCTGTTGTGCCAGGCCAGGACTACAGCATTGTTACGGCTGCATATTCGCATTAACTACTAGTATTATTCATTCCGGTTCCTTTTTCTAGTCTGAGAATTATAAAAACCCCAAAGCTTTATTCTACTTATGAAGGCCCCCTCAGATTGCATTCTGAACTCGGCTCCGGGACAGGTTGTGGATCGCCTTCGTTTTGAATGCCATAATCCTGCCCCTGAGCATACTGCCCCTTGGCAGGATTCGCGCACGAACGCCGGCCTCCTAAGCCCAAACCTTAGGGTTTAGGGTTTAGCCTCCTAAACCCCAAGCCTACATGGTGGTGAACCCTAACCCCTAAACCCCAAAGCCTCCTAAACCCTAAACCTACGTAGTGGTAGTAAAGTGCTGTCACGTTGAAAGTCTTTCTTCGCCTCCATGGACTGCCGGATTGACCCTGTACTTTACTGTCCGAGGGCGTTTGTTTTAAGGGGTTTAGGAGTTTAGGGTTTAGGGTTTATTAAGGGTTTTTCGGGGTTTAGCATTAGTGGTGGGGAAATTGGGCATTTTCACGTGTAAAGTTTAGGGCCATCGTTGTTGTCGTACTAGAGCTTGTATCGGCTGTTGCTGTGACAATTCAACTGCTTCTTCTGCCACTGCCACACCACTGCCACTGCCACTGCTGTTACTATTATTATATACGTACTTTTTGCAGTCGCAATCGGCATGGTAAAGTTGTCGCCAGGCATTGGCGCCGACAACCGAGATAGTAGCCAAAAAGAGTGGGGGGGGACAGCCCCGTCCCTGCACAAAGTGCCTCTGCTGAGGATTCTCGCACGGTACATGCATCGAGAGGCGGGCATCAGAAAAGTTTCTGCAAAGGAATTGCAGTTGTCACTGTTACTGCGACTCGTTGATTTGGAGGTGATGGGTATAGTGCTTTACGGTTACGATGTTCCGGGCTGAAAGTCTAGCAGTACTGGCTTCGCTGAGAATTTGCATCAGGGTTCCAGGGTTCTGGGTATGATTAGTGGCCAAGGTTTCATGGCGAGACGTGGATTAGAACCAAAGTACTCACCAGCCAGCTTTCTTCGTGACTCACTCGTCCTTTGCCTCTTCACCATGCCTGAAGCTGTCGCCTACTTTATAGGGGTAGGAATTAGTAAAAGTATACCGTTGCAGCCGTTGTAGGGCATAGTATAGCCCACGACCATGTTCTAACTATCGAGGCTCCTATATTGCGTTTCTGGACGCCAGCTTGACCGATTGCCCCCAAACCTTGCACATCCATCCCCAGGAAACTGTAAACCCTAAGACTCCGGATCCCGAAACTCTGGTTCCGGAAACCCCAAAACGAAACCATAAACCCTACAGTACTCTTACAGTAGCCCTTGCAGATCCCTTAAGGGCTCCCTACATCTGCCTGCAAGGGCTCAGGAAGGTACTATACGGGCTTAAACAACTACCAATACCATTCTGGGGGTTCCTTATTGTAATTCTAGCATAAGAGGCCCCCAAACCCTATTCTAATTATTCAGGCCCCTAATCTAGAAACCTACTCTAGATCCCCTAAAGACCCCTTGAAAGGACCCCTTGAAGGAACCCTATTCTAATCATTAAGGCCCCTATATCATCGACCCCTCCTATAGATCCCTTATCCTCCTATGGATCCCTTGTAGTAGCCCTTATAGACCCCTTTAAAGGGAACCCTATTCCCATCCGTAAGCCCCCCCTAGAGTACCAGGCCCCTATACCCAAGCATTTCAGGTGGAGCCTTTATGGCTCTGGAGTCGATATTTAAAGCCCAGCAACCTCTCTTCCAGCGGCCTGGCGGTTTAGGGTTTAGGGTTTAGGGTTTAGGAGACAGCAGGGAGTCATGCCACGGCTGTGGGCAGGAAAGAGCAGAGGAACAAATAAGTGGTGAGAGCCGCGATCATCATCGGCAGTCCTCTCTGTCATGTTTTGTCATATTCGTCCTTATCAGGATCGTTCGTGCTAGTTGTCATCATGGTCTTCACCGTCCTGCTCGTCATGTTCTACAGGGGCATATTCCAGGTGAAAAGGACACACTCTTGTTCATGAGAAAGCTATCATCATTACCATGGCCAGCATGATCAGCATCGTCACCTGGGCCTTCATCATCATCATGCTCACCATCACTTTCATTTTCGTCTTCATCTTCCCAATCTTCATCATTATCCTCATCATCAGCAAGACATCATGATCACCATGGTCGTCACGGTCTGCCGAAGTCTTTATCGTCGAGTTCATCCTCACTAGTTGCGCTAGATTCACCGCCATTGTTTCCATCATCCCTACCAGCACCATCAACATGACCTTCAGTGTCATCGCCGTCAGCAGCAACAACAAGCGACGGCAAGAGCAGGCACAGTTCTAGAAGGAATACAGGTGACTGCAGTACCGACGATGAGGTACATGGGAGTCTCAGAATATCAGGAGCCCTTGATATAGACTCTCGACGTAGGATAACGATCCTGAACAAGTTTCCCTCGCTTCTTCTGAAGCCCCAATGAGCTAAGGTAGCGAGACAGTGCCATGAGGGTGAGTGAGGGGCAATGCAACAATAAATACTAACTTGTCTACAGATTAAAACATCGGCAACCAGATCCCCGAAGATATAGTTCCGTACAGACCCAATGAACAAAGAGTACGCAAACGACGAAGTAGTAGTACTTGTAGTCCTCGTGGTACAACTGCTGGTGCTGGTGGTGGTGGTAGTGGTGGTGCTGGTGCTGGTGCTGGTGCTGGTGGTGCTGGTGCTGGTGGTGCTGGTGGTGCTGGTGCTGGTGGTGCTGGTAGTGGTGGAGTCGTCCTCGTTGCAGTCGCTTCCGTAGCTGTAGTCGTGTCTCAACCATAAACCTTAAAAACCCTAACCCTCATTCAACCCTAGACTCTCCATCCCAGACCCTAAACCCTCAACCCTGAACCCTCAAACAGTGAAGCCCAAACCTTCAACCCGAAATCCTTAATCCTAGACTCTAAACCCTAAACCCTCAACCCTAAACCCTAAACCCTAAACCCCTAAAAAACCCCTAAACCCTAAACCCTAAAGCCTAAGTCCATCCCCAAGGCTCTGACGGCTTCACGCTCCGCTGGGACGTGCCGGCTGCGGCGCTCGTAGCCCGCTCCGCCAGCGGACCGGCGCAGGGGCCTCTCAGCTTATAATTAGGGTAGCTATTTCCTTTAAGGGCCCCTTTAAAGGGATCTATAGGGATTCTAGAAGGGAAAAGGGTTTAGGGCCTACTTGGAGGTTCATGGGTAGTTATAAGTAGGGTTATAAGTAGGGTAACTATAATTATAATCCATATTAGGGGACTTATAACCCGACTTATAACTACCCATGAACCTCCAAGTAAGGAGGGTTTAGGGTAACAGGGTGGGATGAGGCATTTAGGTCTGAGGGTGGCAGGGCTGGAAGTTTGGGGGAGAGTTGACAGATTATGGGTGCAGGGATGAGTCAGCCTTTGGCCATGAATTCAGGGAGTGTCTCCAGACTTCTAGTCACTGTTTAAGCTGTTTGGTCTTTTTGTATTCAGGTCCCTCAACCTTAAACCCCCAAACATTACGGTTGCAGCTCTATATTTCGGGGCCCCTTCTCCTTCGAAACTGATCTGAGACACAAACACACCCCGAAGGGTTTGAGTCCAGGGTCTTTTGGGATTTACGGATTGGGGTTTAGGGTTTGGATGAGCACCAATTGGACCAACAGGCCTCGAACACTCAACACCGGGAGCCGTAGCTCACATGCAGACCACTGTCGCCTGGGTTTTGGGTTTAGGGTCACTTGGGTTCCGCTTCTGCAAAAGAGGACCCGGAAGCCTTTCGGAACACTGAACCCCAGAGGCAATGCCCAAAACCTAGTGTCGGTTATCAATGTTGGACTTCACATTCCGACTTCGATGTTTTTCGTTTGGCGCAAGCAGTAGCTGCTAGAACTCGGCCGTGCAGCGTCCGTGGATAGCTTTGTGCAAAGCGGCAGGTTGCAACAGCTACAGCCAAGACGAGCAGCAGAAATATGATGGAGCAACAACAACAACAACCGCAAGAACAACAAGAGCAACAATAACAACAACATCATCAACAACAACAGCCGCCACAACCACAAACCACGCTAGCGGCTGAAGTAGTAGAACAAGGGCAGCAGACTGATGAAAGCCGTGTCGACGGTCAACCCAGCAGTTGCACTCAGTGGTGAACCGAAGTAGTAGTGATCAGCGCCAGTATTGGTTGCTGTTACTGGTAGTAAGATGGCGATGGCAAACATGCTTGATTAGCCTAGCACTGAACACCCAGCACCCAAAACCACCGTGTGTATTCTGTGAAGTTCGAACCCGGAAGCTCAGGGACATCCTTCGACCCGGCAAACAAAGTTCTAGACAGGAACGCTGGGAGTTTTGGAGTCACAGGCGCTTCCCCTTAACATCCCCGAAAAAACACATCAGAAATCGACAAGCGCCAAACCCAGCAAAGGTCTGCAGAGCAGTACACACGGATGCTGCAAAAGTCTTCACAGATCTTCTTAGCGGCACATGCAGTGTCCGGGCTGATGTTTTTGGTGAGTGAACCTCGAGCTTGCTGCTGTGCCGGCGGTGTAGGGTTTAGAGTTGAGGCTCTAGGCTTTAGGTTTTACTAGTAGGTGTTAGAGTTGAGGCTTTCAAGGCTTGTAGAAAGAGCTTGGACTTTCGGTTTAGGACTACACGCGTCTGGTAGAAGCTTGAATGAGGCAGTAGTATCATGGCAGACAGTCATCGTGCCCATGTGCATATCATAGGGCGATAGGGTAGATTCTGAGCAGGCACCTGCGCACCAATACGATAATCGAGATAAAAATACTAGATGTAGATGCAAGTTTTGTAACATGCCGAGAAACGTTTATGCCTATAGACCCACATGAACACGTGCATCCAACATGGTGTTTGCTGCTATGTAGAATGTACTCACAAACACATAGTTCTCCGTACAGTTGCACAGTCCACGAAAATGTACCTATATGCACATGCAATTATCAGCGTTCTCCTGAGATTCACATCCTCGTGTCTTCGACTCGCAAAAAATTTGGAGGGGGCGAGCAGGAAAAAGTGTGTGTGTGTATACATATATATATATACACACGTATATATATATATATGTATATATATAGATAAACCTATAGACATATATACATTTATGCACATAAGTAGAAGCAGTACACATGTATACAGAGGTCTGCAGATGGGTACACTCACCTGCTGCAGTTATTACTGCAATAGTTCTCTGCACACAGCCAGTAATCACCTGATATGCATCAGCAGTTCATTTCATGTGTTCCACACGGCTACATGATGTAAGCTTCTTTAGTCAGGTTTGCCACATGACATCGTCTGCCCCTAAAGCGTGCAGTGCCAGATGCAGACATTTTGGCATGTTATTTGAGGTACTGTGCGTGCTCATAATGCAGTACCCTACATGACTATTCAGCTTCACTTGTTCATTTGATGTATGCGACTGCATCTTAGCGGTCATGTATGTGCAAACACATGGATGTTTAACAGCTCTGACTACTAGTGTATTTGCCGTCCGCGTTCTTTGGGATGTTTAAGCGCAGGTGTGTGATTCGTTGTAGCTTCATGTTGTCGATCATGGTGGCATTGTGTACTGATGGCCAACCTTACCTTTGTATATCTCCCGTCGCGGTAGTGTAGTGTGTGTCACCATGCGCCAACATGTTTCAACATTTCCAGTACACGTTGCAAAAGGGTCATGAAATGGGAGCATGCACGGGTTGATCGTGTGACGTGTTCTGTGTCTTCGTCTTTCTGTCTGATGTGTTAGCTGCAATGCCTTTTGCTACGGAGGCGTGTTTCGATCTTGTGTTTTCTCATCATCTGCTTCGTCCATGCTGCTCCCCGTCTCTTTTCGTCAGCACATGAGCTCATAAGCTGATGGAAGTATACGTGGTAGTAGGAGTTGTGCCTTCGCTGCCCCAAAGTCAAGAGCCTCTAGCTGCTCCAAAAGCGCAGCGACCCAAGCCCTCAAAAACCCAATTCTACAGCTCAACCTTAGCAAATCCCATGCCAAAACCTGAATTCTGCAGCCTGAGCCCTTAACGGCTTCAAAATCATTATCAACCTCGAAGCCCTAAACCTTACACCCCGGAGTATAGAAGTCTGAATACTAGCAAAATACACCAGTACAGTCCATACAGAGTGCCCGAAAACCATATAACAGCATTAAGGCCCCCTTGGTTGAAGCCCCTATGAAGCTCTGTAGGGCCAGATACAATCGCACAAAAAGCCATGTTCCACCTCTGGAACAACCCGAAACGCTAAACCCCACTAATCCCTGAACCCTAAACCCAGGCAGTCGGAAAAGAGCCTTCAAACAAACCCTAAACCCCAAACCCAAAGCCCTTGCCCAAAAAAAAACAGCAAAGGCCTTTCTTTGGGAGTCCATGGGGCACCCTGAGCAGCTGGCTACTTGCTGCTTTAGGGTTCAGGGTTTAGAAGGATCAGGGTTTAGGGTTAGGGTTATGCGGCTTTAGGGTTTTGGGTTTTGAAGGATCAGGGTTTAGGGATCAGAGTTTAGGGTTCAGGGTTTTGGGTTTAGAAGGATCAGGGTTTGGGGTTAGGGTTATACGGGTTTACGGTTTTGGGGTTTAGGGATCAGAGTTTAGGGTTTAGGGTTTAGAAGGGTCAGGGGACTTGATCACCTGAAGGGTTCGTTCACTGGCTCCTGAAGGGGTTCCTTCAAGGGATCTATTTCGGTTTCAGGTTTTGAGATCCTCAGGGGACTTAGTAAGTAGTCTTTCCGATAAGGCGGTTATCTCTGCTTATAACCCCTATTTAGCCATGTATCACCAAGCTTATAAGTCCCCTGAACCGCTAAGTCTAAGAGAACATGGCTGAGAACGGTGGAAACCCTTATAAATTAGAGTTTTAGGGCTTAGGGCTAGAGGGGTTTAGGATTCAGGGTCTGCGGAAGTGCCCCATACTGACTCATACTTAGAGCTCCCAACAAGCCAAAATCCTGCACGTCCTGACCTTAAAGTTTGAGTTTAAAGGTCAGAAAGTGTAGGCTTCAGGGTGAAGTTATAGAAGCCTTCCTTGCCACGGGGACAATCGATTCAGGGATACTGTGCCTTTCGGTTTCTGTTGGTGCTCTCTGGGCCCGTTCCTAGGCGATTCACACGAGCTTCCTAAATGCCGGCCTCGACGCGGCGCAGCTGCACGCGCCCCTTGGTCTTGTACATTGGGTTGGTCCCGGTTTAGTTTACCAGGTTGCTTCTCAGTTCTCCGGCTTGCCGCAGTCCCGGATTTGTAGAGCGAGTAGACAGTGGGTGTGCAGATGTGTGTCAATGAGGGTGGCTTCCCACAGCCGAGCGACTGATGGGCATCCGCTTCAACAAGCTCTCTTGCCCCTTGGTTGTAAGGAGTAGCTCCTAAACCCTAAACCCCCCAACCCCTCAACCCCTAAACCCCCTAAACCCTGAACCCTCGGCCTTCGCACGTAAACTCCGAGGCCTAGCAATCCCAAGACTAAGCCTCAGCCCCAATAATTCCCAGATCCTCAATCTTCAAGGTTCAGAGTTTGTAGAATATGTACTACTCAAGGTTTTAGATGGGTTTCCGGTTTCGGGTTGAAGCTTGAGCTATGTGAGAAGAAACATTTTGCATAAGCGACTCGGCATGCCTGCTGCTTAATTCGCTCGGCAAGGGCATCATGCGAGAAACATCGGTGTTAAAAGGTGTGTGTGTATATATATATATGTGTGTGTGTGTGAGTCCTAGAATAGACCCATGGTGATGCCGAAGGACACCTGCATCCCTGCAATGATGACACCAGTGTTAATAAGCTGGCACGTTTCCTCAAATCCATCAAACATCATGAAACCCTAACATAGAGGCCTTAATAACTGTGGTATAATATACCCCAAAACCCTATTCTAATTATTAAGGCCCTACCTTACAGCCCTTAACACGGAAGCTCCAAAGCCCTACTCCTAATTCCTCGGCTGACGAATTTTCAGCCTCTAGCCTTCTAACAGAAGGCCTCCTTTCATCGTCTGGAGGATCCCGATCACGATTGATTGAGACATTCCGGGGTAGTGGCAAAGTTCTTAATTATTACATCTCTTGTGAAGCTCGGGGTTCAGAACCAGCTATGCTCTAATCCGTGCGAGAAGCCCTGAAGTTTTGAGCCGCCCGAATGCCCAAAAACCCGAACACCCATCACAAAGCCCCTCCATCATGCTCCTACAAGCATTGCCCTCAGCCAAGGGCGGGCCACACACAGGCCATGACCTTGGTGGTGCAGTGCCGCATTCCCGCGCCTGGGAGAAACCCCTAACCCCTAAAACCTCTGTAATAGCTTGCTTTCGAGCGGTTTCAATTCGGGTAGGCACAAAGGAGAGATCTTGCCTGCAAAAATTGGATCTCGTTACATACCTCTAGTCTCCATGGTTCTTTTTTGGGGTTACCTTGTATGGTCCTGAATATGTAGTTGGTTAAACAACAAAAGGAACTACAATGGAGACTATAGGTGCCATGCTGTTGTCACGCATGGTGGTCAGATGATTAAAATCTGGGCCTACGCTTGAGGGTTGTGTCGGCAGTAATGATAGAGTCATGCTAAGCTCGTTCCGCCTGGTTGGTTCAGTCGCGAGCAGCTAAACCACTAAAAGACAAACTTTAAACCTTATGAGGTTGAGACTGTACTCAGGGTGCGCGGGTGAAAAAGGGTCGGGGTGGGTGGTTGAGTCGGGGGGGATCGGTGAAAGCCAGGCGCCCTTGCTACTGTTTATGACTTGAGGATGACGATGTTTTCAGCGTTGCAGGGTTTATGCTTACAGTTAGGGTATTAGGGTCTTGGGGTTCAGGGTTTCGGGATTTAGCCTAAACCTCCTCAAAAAGCCCCAAGCCCTAAACCCTAAATCCTAAACCCCTAAACCCCTCAACCCCCAAGCCCCTAAGCCCCAAGCCCTAAACCGTAAGATACTATAGGGGCTTAAATAATTACCTATACTCTTTTGGAGGTTCCTTATTATGATAAAAGAAATCTACACCCCAAACCCTGTTCTAACTATTAAGGCCCGTATATCATAGAACCCTACTATAGATCCCTTAGAGTAGCCCTTATAGACCCCTTTAAAGGGAACCCTATTCTGATTATTAAGGCCCCTATATCATCGACCCCTCCTATAGATCCCTTGTCCTCCTGTAGATCCCTTATGGTAGCCCTTATAGACACCTTTAAAGAGAACCCTGTTCTAATTATGAAGGCCCCTATATCATCGACCCCTCCGATAGATCCCTTATCCTCCTATAGATCCCTGATAGTAGCCCTTGTAGACCCCTTTAAAGGAAACCCTATTCTAATTATGAAGGCCCCTATATCATCGAACCCTCCTATAGATCCCTCATAGACCCCTTTAAAGGGAACCCTATTCCAATTATGAAGGCCCCTATATCTATAGATCCCTTATTGCGGGGGGTTCCTTATTATTATTATTATTCTTATTATTATTATTATAATTATAGTATAAGATACCCCAAAACCTTGTTCTAATTATTAAGGCCCCTATATTAACGCACGAGCGCTGCTGGCTGAGGATGGCTGGAGGGACTCCCAGGATGCTAAAGAAGCATCATGTGTTTAGGGTTTAGGGTTTAGGGTTGCCCCAAGGGTCCAAGTACCTAATAATCATATACTCTCCAAAATCCTAGCTTACATAACTACTATCCTAAAGCCGAGTACCTAAAAAATTGGGTCCTTTGGACCCTTGGGGCTGTGGAACTTAGGTGTTTTTTAAGCGTCTCGATTGCATGGAATGGAAAGCAGTTGCTGGGACTTCGGGCTTGACAGGTTTAGGTTTTTTGATTTCAGGGTTTGGGGTTTACCTTAAGCTACAAAACCCTACTTTTTTGTAGGTTCTTATTAAAAACCCTAATATGGGATTTCTAGGGACGCTACAAAAAAGTAGGGTTTGGTGGGTTGAGGTAGGGATTTGACTTAGGGAACATGGTCTACGGTTCAGGGTGTAACAATTGTAATCAGTCTGATTCTCCTCCGACCGGGACTAACACTACTCTCCACAAACCCCATCAAACCCCGAAGCCCTAAACCCCCAAAGCCTCACACCCGTAAGCCCCGAAACCCGTCAACTCCGAAATCATTAAACCCCGAAACGCCGAGACCCAGAAACCCCGAAACCCCAAAGCCCGAAACCCCAAACAAAAACCCTCAAACCCTCAAAGCCCCAAGACCCTAAACCCTAAACCCTAAACCCTAAACCCTCAAAACCCCAAAACCCTAAACCCTCAAAGCCCCAAAACCCTACGAACCCCAAACCCCGAAACCCCCGAGATCCGGCTCCAGGCAGCTCTGCGCAGCGTGCGCCCTGAAGCCATGGCCTTGGGTGAGATGCTCCTGTTCCTTGGGAGCAACACTTTAGGGCTCCTTCAAAAGGGTTTAGGGTTTAGGATTTAAGGTACCTTAACCCACCAAACCCTACTTTTTTGTAGGGGCCCCTATAAATTCCATCTTAGGGTTTTTGATAAGAACCTACAAAAATTTGGGGTTTTGCAGGTTAAGGTTTTTGCTCCTTTATAGGGTTTAGGATTTGAGGTAGGGGTTCCAACCCAGGGTCCAGAGGATGTACCCGGTTTTCGGATAGTAGCTATTTAAGTTCGGATTTTGGAGACTATATGGGAGTTTCCGAAAATAGGGGACCCTAAGATAGTACCCTAAATAGTAGGACCTGACTATATGGACCCAAAATAGGGTACCCCTAATTTTCGGAAACTCTAAACCCTAAACCCTATACCCTATAGATCCCCTATACCCACCCTTAAAGGAACCCTTATAAATCCCTTTAACGGAACCCCTACCCCCAATTTTCGCAAATTCCGATATGAGTATTAGGTACTTGGACCCTTGTGCTTTGGGAGCAGCCCCTATGGGCTCCATCAAGGATAAGCGCTTCTTTCAGGATTCCTTTAAGGGTACTAGTAGGGTTCCCTTTAAGGCTTTAAGGGTACTATAGGGTTTAGATTTTAGGGGTTTCTCGTATGGTTTTCTATAGCAGGCTTCGCTTTAAGGGGTTCCGGTTTCAATCGTAGAAAGGCCGAACTAAACCCCTAAACCACCAAAACTCCCAAACCCTTGAACCCCAAAAAACAGCAAACCTCCAGGTGTCGCCTTTATGGGGTTTTAGGGTTTCAGGTTTAGGGTTTTAGGGTTTCAGGTTTAGGGTTCGGGGCTTTAAGATTTATGTTCATTCTTTAAGGCTTGAGGTTCAGGCTTTGAGCTTTACGGGTTTAGGCTGGAGTGTTTAGGGTTTTAAAATTTAAGGTCTAGGGTTTAAGGATGAGAGTTTTACGAATCCTGTTCTACGCTTTAGTGTTTTAGGGTTCAGGGTTTAAAGGGTTTAGGGTCTGACAGCCTAACCCCTAAGCCCTACACCCGTACCAAGACAACCTTGATTTGCAGGTATCGCGAGGCTTCGAAACGGGCTTTGAAGGCCTTGGGCGCCAAGCCGCTGTGGATCGGAGCGCGCCGCTGGGCCCAGAGGGGTCTCGGATTTGGGAATTTGGGTTTGGGACTTAGCTTCTAGGATTTAGGCTGGGTTTCAAGGACATTGGTAGGGCCCAAAAAAGCACATAAGCAAAAAAAAGGATAGCGATATCCCATATATACCCCCCTCCTAATGAAGCCCAATAAGGTAGGGATGTCCCGATAAAATGCTAATGCTTATGTGCTTTTTGGGGTCCCTAATTGGAGTTTTAGGGTCCTGGGGCTGCGAGGTATAAGCGGGCTCTCGGGTTCAGGGGCTTCCGGGTGTTTGAGGGGCTCTTTTAGTGTGTTTAGGAACTTTCGGGCTCAGGGACTGGGTTCGAAGGCCTTAGACCAAGCTTTGGAGCTTTGGGGCTTATGGTTTAGTATTTAGGGTCAGCACGATTTTGCTCTTTGGGGGCGCAAGGCCGCACATCATGATCATACGAATGCGTGCTTGCAAAATGCGTTGCTTTAGCGTCCGCTCGATTTAATCGCAAGCCTTGCCGCGGGTGTATTTGGAGACCTGTGCCGGAAGGGTCTTTCCGGAACTCCACTCGATTAAACAGCAGGCCTGAAGCCGGGTTCACCAAAAGCAGCGGTGCTGGTAGGACGAGAAGTAGCACTGCTAAGAATTATGTTGGTGCATACATCAGCTGCAGCCATCTTGTGAACAACAAGAGTGCTGGTGCTCATGATGGTATGGACAAGGACGTCCATGACGTGAGTCTTCAAAGCATTTTCCAGCGATGGCACATACACTTGCAATACTCGCAGTGGTATCAATTATCCGTTATCAGTTATCAATCATCACGTTCAGGAAACTCGCCTATCATGTTTGGCAACCTGCGTCTCCATCGGCAAGACAGCGCGCGACGGGTAATGAGGTAAAGTGGTTGTGCTGTTGATGATGACGATGGCGATGACCCTGATTCGGGGCGCTTTTGAGAGGATGATGTCGATGATGATAGCTATATGACTATGACCGGGATATGATCATGACGATGACCCTGATTCTGCGATGATTTCCTTTCGTTTGTTCGAAAGCATGTTCCAAATCTTCCCACCTCGTCAGAAGTGACACAACTATGGTAGCAGATGTCATGATGTTATTATGTAAATCAGAAGTGCCACTGGCAACCACCATCAAGCCAGCGGTAAGCACATCACAAGTAGATGACATTACAAAGACTAACAACAAGGACATCTAGTCAACTGCCATGAACCCTTAATCCTGAATCCCAAAGCTCGACTTCTGAGAAGCCCAGGCGCCTCCTTCGAGAAGTTCTCTGCGACGGACCCCCTCCTGTTTGTAGGCGGAAAACGGGGTAATTACAGCGTTTAGCGTCAGGGGGCTGTTGGTTTGTGAGCTCAGGCGTGGAGGGTTCAGAGTTTGGTCGCTTGGTTTGAGGTTTGGGATACAGGGTTCTGGGGTGCTTAATAATATTCCTTGGGGTTCCTGTTTCTTCAAAAAGATAGTGCACTGTATCCTTAAACCCATTCTGCACCCAATGTGGAATGGGTTCTGGACTTGCTGACATGAGCTACAGGGCCGTTGCTGTGGGCCTTTGCTGGGGCCCCCCTCCGGCTCCTCACCGACCTATTGCAGGGGCCTTCCTAATCAACTATTAATTCGAATGAGTCGGGTTTGTGGTTTGGGATTCTATGATCCGATATCTATGTAAGCCATGTAGGCAAAAGTGGACATGACTTCTAGTTGCCAGAGCTCTGTACCAGAATCCGAGCCTAAGAGCCCAAGCCCCTAAGCTCTGAAGTTAAGCCCTCAAGGCTCAAGCCCCTAGACACCGAAAAGCGCGTCATAATTAACACCCTATCCAGCAAACCCCGAACCTTTACGACGGAATTTCAGAAAGTAGGTGACCGCTGAAGAGGGAGCGCCAGCTTACTTTGGCTTCCCGTGCCCACGACTCCAAGATCCCTTAATTAAGGAATGTGCCTTAAATTCTAGTAGGATCTCTAATCTGACTCAAGGTATATTCCGTGATTAAGGGATGTTGGAGTCTCTGGGTGTTTCTATTTGGGGGTTTAGTGGTTTAGGGTTTTAGGGCTTTAGGGTTTAGAGTTTAGGGGTTTGGGGGCTTAGGGTTTGGGGCCATAAGGGATGCTTTGTTGGGACCTAATTCCATGAAGGTACAGTATATATGGGCCCTCTGTCTTCCTGTGTTTGCCGTAGAGCCGACCCAACAGCTCCTGGCGATGTTAACGCTGTTAAGCGCACCACGTGTGGTTCTTGTAAATTACATACGGTTGATGGACAAAATCCTGCATGACCCATAACAAGGAATATACCATAATTCCCATAGTTTAGGGTCCTTAGGGTCATGCAGGATTTTGTCCATCAGCCGTATGAAGGGCCCCCTGTTGTTTGCTCGGTTGGCCTTTCAGGATCGTCTCAAATCGAATTGTCGAAGACCGCATTCTCCGAAGAGGTTCCAGACCTTAGCCCCTAAGCCTAAACCCCAAACTTATGCAGAGAAGGGATGAAAGAGCCGCCTCAACCCAAGCACTATGGCAAGAGGAGCCCGAATATTTACGTCGTAATTCAGTCCTGTGAGGTCTTCCGTAACATAATACACTTGTAGTATGACATACCCAAAACCCTCTTCCAAATTATTGATCGCCCTGAGCATATTAACATTAAGGCCTTTTTGTTACACCCTCGCCCCAAAGCCCCAAAGCGGTATCAGGGATCAACAAGCTCGTGTTCTTTGCCATTGCCGGCCTCTGCGTCAACAAAAACTTAGTGGCTGAATCTGCAGCCAGCAGCCCTAAACCCTGAACCTTCAGGCCTATACTGCCTGTACGAAAAGCAATTCATGGTTCAGGGCTTCAGGCTTTAGGCTTTGGAGTCGGAGGCTACGCCTTGCAATGCCTGAGGCTTGAAGAACCTGTCTGAGCTTTAACCTCGGGCTTCCGATGTTGTGGGAGGGTTCAAGGTTTAGGACTTTATCTTCACTGCTCTTAGGATTTATGTATTATTTTTTTCATAATCTAACTGAAGGGGATGAACAATATTATTATGTATATTTTGGTTTCAGGGGCGGCTAAGTTATTCCTCAATGCTAAACCGTAAGCCCAAAGAATCCTGACGGAATCAGCGAGATGGATCTTGAGAGAGTGCTCCAACAGACGCGGTGAGCCATGGGCAAAACCCGAACAACCTAAACCCTAAACCCTAAACCGTTGGGGTTTAGGCGAATCTAAGGCCCTTCCTAAATTCCTCGAAGCCCGGCAAGCTAACGAAGCAAGAGTCCCCATGCCTGGGCTTTGGGATGATGGTTTAGGGTTTAGGGTTCAGGGTTTGGGGGTTTAGGGTTATGGTTTGGGGGTTTGTGGCTAACTGACGGTAATAGTAATCTATAATACTTTCAGCATGCCTTTGGTGTTGCTATGCTTTATCTATAATTGGGCTATAACCGACCCGTTTCTGACCCTGTGGGATTTCAGGGATCTCCCCATGTAGCAACTCAGAGGCAGCTGTGGTCATTTCCTTCCTGCTCCTCACCATCGGTACGGGCCCTGGTGTCAGCTATCTTACCCACCAAACTCCAAGCCCGGAACTTCAAAACCCGAACCTTGCAACTCTAAACCCTAAACCCTACTTATAGCTCCCTCAAGCAGAAACCCCAAGCCCGAATTCCTCGGACCCTAAACCCTAGGCCAGAGAAGCTTGTTGACAGTCTGGGGGCGCGGCCAGGGTCTCTTACATAGGGCCCGAGAATTAGATTCTGGTTGTAGGATTTTAATGACAGTATAGTTATATGGAGACCATGAGTGGACATTGCTACTAGCTAGTCCCGCGCATCACCTTCGAACTCCGTGCCTTCGTGTAATGATAAGTACGTACATACATACATACATACATACATACATACACATACACACATACGCACATACACACAGACATGCATACATGCATGCGTACATACATACGCACATACATGCATGCATACATACATCCGTACGCGCATATGCCGCATATACCTATCTGTCTATCTATCTATCCATCCATCCATCCATCCATCCAGGTATATTGACGCATATATATATATATTTATAGATACATACATGCACATATACATGTGTATGCGTGAATGTGCGTGTATGTATATATATATATGTATACGCAGCATTATATGCCAAGAAGGGAAACGTTATCCATAGCTGTCTATACAAATTACCCACCGTAAAACGAAGAACTTCAGTTCTTGAGCAACAGCTCACACTGCAATTGCAGACATTGGCCCCACAGCTTCTTCTCACCAGGCGTCTCTCGTGGCGACCCACATGGTACACGATCCCGCAATGCTCTGGGCTTCGTATGTTGCGCCATGGCTTTGCTGATGGGCTCGTGCTCCCCCGATTTGTTTTAAGCTTTTTCCGCTATATCAACCCATGCTGATTTGGTCCAGGGTTCTGTATGCAATCTTGATCTTACCGTAATTTCTGATAGTATTGGATCCCTAGTGAGTCACAAGTTTGGTTCGAAGATTTTCTTGTTTCTTTTCCTGGTTGCTGTAGCCACATAAACATCACCATCATCATCAGCATCGTAGTCAAGATCATCCTGAGCACCATCATCAGTAGCATCATTAACAGCAACACCATCATCAGCTAAACCCTGGACAACGACGACGACCGTAACCGCCACCACACCAACACCGCCGCCACCGCCACCGCCACGACCACGACTACCACGGCTTCTGAGACTGCTACGACTACGACTACGTCTACGACGACGACAGGGACCACGACCAGGACGACGACGAAGACGACGACGACTCCTACTGCTGCTGATGGTGCCTTTGCTATGGCTGTTGGATGGCGCTTGCTGCGTGATGTTGGTTGAATACGTGTTCCGGCTGTAACAGCAGTACTACTGCTGGCATTGCGATTGTTAAGGCCCCCCTAAACTCTAAGCCCTAAACTCTAAACCCATGGTTCTCCCAAGCCGGTGGATTGAGACAGCCTGAATAGAGACTTGACAGCCACCTGTTAACTGACGGCCGTTTGGGACCTTCTGTGCATCACAAAACTTCCTACAGATTTCATGAAAGAGTCCTCCTGATCCCTCAGCCTACACCCTAAACCCTCTTGAACCCAAGTTCCTAAACCCTTTTGAACCCTCAGCCTCAGCCTTAAACCCTCTTGAACTAAAGCTGCGACCAAAAGGCCTCTCCTTAACCCTAACCGGCTCTGAAGCCTTTAAAGCCTAAGCCCTGAATCCTAAAACCAAAGCCCTACACCCCAAACCCTAAAACCCTAAACCCTAAAACCCCTAATACCCAAAGCCCTACACCCCAAACCCTAAACCCTCAACACAGAAATAAATAGAAATTGCTTGTCATTGCTTGCGTTGAACTCCCTAAACCGTCTTCAACTCCAACCCAACCCCAACCCCCAGTCCCCAGCCCCCAGATCCAGCAGCAGCCTGGCCCTTTCGGACCCCGAAAATCAAAACTTCCCCCCCCCCTCTTTGCAGTCGCAAAACTCCCGCCCCAGCTCAGTCCCAGCCCAGCCCATCAACTCCAAAATCAAGTTCAAAAAGGAAACCTGCTCAAAACCTTTCGCTCAAAACGTTTCGCTCAACACGCTTCGCTCAAAACTTATTGGCACCCAAACCCTTAACAATTTCTATGAACTTCTACAGAACCCTTATAGAATCCTTAAAAGAACCCCTATAGAACCCTAATGCCCTGACGCCCGGAACTTCGAACGGTCAAGGCCTCTCCTCGACGGTCTACTCCCTCAGCCCTAAACTTACCTTTGGTTAGTAGGGAATGGAGGAATGGGGTACAATCATAACTACTATTACTACCATTCTTCCACTCCCTACTAACCAAAGGTAGGTAAACTCTAAACCCTAAACCCTCAGAAAACCCTTGAAGGAACCCCTATAGAACCCGAAACCCCGCCAAGGCCTCTCTTTGACGGTCTACTCCTGCCTCCTCCTCCTTTTCAAAGACTTCGCCTTGAGTTGCATCTCACAGGCCCACTTGGAGGTTCATGGGTAGCTATAAGGGTTCCTTTAAGGGTCCCTTTAAAGGGATCAAGAGGGATTCCAAAAGGGAAAAGGGTTTAGGCCCTACTTGGAGGTTCATGGGTGGTAGCTATAAGTGGGGTTTAGGGTTCCTTTAAGGGTTCTACAGGATTTAGGGTTTAGGGTAGTTATAAGTGGGGTTATGAGTCCCCTAATATGGGTTGTAAGTATAGGGGTACCCTACTTATAACCCTACATACAACTAGCCATGAACCTCCAAGCAGGGAGACTGTCACGGCCCCACTTTATGAGGAACCGATAAAAGTCCCTTTTTGGGGAAACCCTTAAACGTCCCTGAAGGGAACCCTTACAGGTCCCTTAGAGGAGCCCTTAAAATCCCTTAAAAGGTCACTGAAAGGAGCCTTCCAGGTCCCTTACGGGACGCCTGGTTTCGGGGGTTTAGGGTTTAGGGTTAGGAATTAGGATACTGATGGGTCCAGCGCTGCTTCGGTAGGTAGGACATGCTGCGGGTCTAACGTCAGGGTTTTCGGGCAGAAGTCTGCGTTTTTTTGGTTGTAGTGGCTCAGCAGCAAAACAAACACCCGGCAACAGGAAAAGGGGGCCGTGCAGCGACAGCCGAAACAGAAC
Organism: Symbiodinium sp. clade A Y106; assembly: GCA_003297005.1. Lineage (NCBI taxonomy): Eukaryota > Dinophyceae > Suessiales > Symbiodiniaceae > Symbiodinium > Symbiodinium sp. clade A. The sequence continues at coordinate 7,182 of BGNK01003221.1, read as the reverse complement.
GTGGTCGGCAGCAACCCATAAGATGCATGAACAAGAGCAGCTCTTGCCGAAAACCCTAAACTCCCATATCCTCCTGGGGATCTCTTATTGGAGGCTCGAGGCTATTCTTGGCCCGAGAGTTCTATACTAAAACCTAAACCCTAAACTCCATCCTGGAAAGCCTAGACTTAAGTCTTGCAACTTTGGGACTTGGCACGTGCCAGCTGCGGGGTCAAGTATCAGCCGTTCCGGAGCCGTCCTTGCTTTTGGAGTTCAGGGTTCACGATCTACAGGTCGACCGCCGGGCGTTCTGGTTAAGTACTCGGAGGTTCATGGGTAGTTATAGGTGGGGTTATAAGTAAGGTAACTATACTTATAACCCCATATTAAGGGACTTCGGGGGGTTGACTTCCAGGCTGTGGGTTTAGAGCTTTTTCACTCGAAGTTTGAGAACATCGTGCAACACCCTACCCATAGGCCCCAAAGTAGTTCCTTTTTGGGATGCCCTTATAGAATTCTAAATATGAACCCCCAAAAAGGAACTACTTTGGGGCCTATGGGTAAGCTTCAACAGCCTTAACTCAAAACCCTCAAGACCCACTGGAAGTTCCAATGCCCAACCCCTATGAGAACCACCCTGAACCGAAATGCCCCAAGCCGTGAACGTCCGGTAGACCCAAGCACCCGTAGACTCTCAGGAGACAGGAGGTTTGTTTTCCTGGTTGTAGTGAAGTGGCTCTGCTGCGACAAAAATGCAGCGACAACAAAAGCTGTCTCTGAGCTACTTAAACCCTAAACCATCCTAAGCCCCAAACCCCCGGTACCTCCAACAATGGTTTCAATTCAAAGGCCGCCGTGGTAGCAGGGCCGACTTGCAACTTGGCTTAGGAATAGTTACCAACACTGTTCTTCCAGGGTTCCTTTGACGGTTCCCTTAAAGGTTTTGGGGGTATTCAGGACTGCTACTGCTACTGCGATGGCTACTGCTACTGCTACTCCTACTGCTACTGCTACTGCTACTGCTACTGCTCCTGCTGCTGCTACTGCTACTGCTACTGCTGCTGCTCCTGCTACTGTTATCGCTACTGCGACTACTGCTACTGCTGCTGCTGCTGCTGCTCCTGCTGCTCCTGCTGCTCCTGCTCCTGCTGCTCCTGCTCCTGCTCCTGCTCCTGCTGCTCCTGCTGCTCCTGCTCCTGCTGCTCCTGCTCCTGCTCCTCCTGCTCCTGCTCCTGCTCCTCCTGCTCCTGCTCCTGCTCCTGCTGCTGCTGCTGCCGCTGCTGCTGCTGTCGTCGTCGTCTTCGTAACACGAGCAGTATAAACCGCGAGAGGCTTCTACTTGCACCTCCAGCTCATGCCGGCAGATTTGACAATAGAAGCGTACAGCCTCCTTGCACGCCTGCAGGTCAGCTTAGGGTTTAGGGTTTTGGGAGCTCCTTTAAAGGGCTCTATAAGGGTTACTATGCTGCAAGGGTTGCTATAAGGGTTTAGTAGAGGGGCCTTAATAATTACCTATACTATTTTGGGGGTTCCTTATTGTACTTCTAGTATAATGGGCCCCAAAACCCTATTCTCCTACATTAGGATGGTTTAGGGTTTAGGAGCTTCTGGGGCTCTGACATTAGGGTTTAGGGTTTAGGGTTTGGGGTTTAGGATTTAGGGTTTAGGGTTTATCCGGGGCTTTAGGATTCCGCGGCTTGCCGTTTACGGCTCCGGGGCGTCGTAGGCTCTTCCGGCGAATCCCGATTTCCGGGGCTGAGGGATCAAGTAGCCATACTTGGAGGTTCATGGGTAGTTATAAGTGGGGTTTAGGGTTCCTTTAAGTGTCCCTTTAAAGGGCTTCATAGGGATTTAGGATTTAGGGTTTAGGGTTTGAGGGTTTAGGGGTTAGGGTATTTCGGGTGGGGTTATAAGTCCCTTAATATGGGTTATAATATAGTTACCCTCCGTATAACCCTGCTTAAAACAACCCATGAACCTCCAAGTAGAAATGTCTACGCCCTTCGCATTCCACGGTTAGCTCGCGAAGACAGGCAACACCAAGCCTTGAGTTTCACCGCAAACTTGCAACCCTAAATCGTGAAGGTTCGTAGCGTCGGAGCCTAAATAATTAGCAATACTGTTTTTTGGGGGGTTCCTTATTAGAGTTATAGTATAATATACCCCCAAACCCTATTCTAACGTATTAACTATGCCTCTTAAGGCCGTGAGTATCATCGATGCGACGAGGCTATCATTTGAGGTAACTGAGGCATCCAATGATTACGCTGTCTAAGGCACTCCCGGGGGTCAAAGTGCAACTTCAACCAGTCGATCGGATAACCCTACATTGTCTGAGATGACTGTTTTGGGAAGATGTCCGAAGCCTTCCCAAAAAAAAAGAGTCTCTCACTGACACTGTCGTTGTCAAGTTTACATCACTTGGGCATAGGGTTTTTGGGGTATACTATACTAGAAGCATAATAAGCAACCCCCAAAACCCTATTCTAAGCACTAAGGCCTCTACAGTAGACTTCCCCAGCCCAGCCCGACCCCCAACACCTCTACCAGCCCCCAGCGCGAAACATCGAAAGCAATGTTCAAAGCCTTCGCTCACAACGTTTCGCTCAGAACTTATCTGCACCCAACCTCTTAACAGTTATAGACCTATAGACCGTTGCCAAAACCTGAACCCTAAGCCCTACCCTAAACCTAAGCCGTAAGCCTTGAACCCCAAACCCTAAAACCCTAAACTCTTAAACCCCGAACCCTAAACCCTAAACCCCTAAACCCTGCAGCTCATGAAGGGCCTCGACCCGGCGAAGGAGGCCACGCCGGAGTCGCCAACCATTCCGACGGTGGAGGACTAGGGGCTTAGGGTTGCGAGTCGAAAGGCTTTAAGGGTTTGGGGTTTAGGAGGTTTAAGGGTTTGGGGTTGAGAGGCGTTAAGGGTTTAGGGGTTTAGGGTTCAGAGGCTTTACGGGTTTAGGGTTTTGAGGTTTAAGGGTTTAGGGGTTTAGAGGGTTGCAGGGTTCACGCTTCTGGATCTGGGGTTTAAGGTTTTTGGGGGTTTGTGGTTTCCGGGCGTTTGGCTTTAATATAGGGGCCTCAATAATTACCAACACTATTGTGGGGGTTCCTTAATATGGTTATAGTATAATGTACACCAAAACCCTATTCTAATTATGAAGGCCCCTACATCATAGAACCCTACTATAGATCCCCTATAGACCCCTTTAAAGGAACCCCCTTCAAGGAACCCTATTCAAATTATTAAGGCCTCTACAGTATGGGTCTTGGGGACTGAGGGTTTCAGGGGTCTGAGGTCTGAGATCTTTGGGCTCCGCATGTTTGGCTTCTTCAGGGTTTCAGGGCTTAGGGGGTTGGGGTATAGGGTTTAGGGTTTAGGGGTTTAGGGGTTTAGGGTTTAGGGGGTTTAGGGTTCAGGGTTTCGGGGCTTTGGGCTAGGGTCCCAGAGACTCCAATATCCCTTGACTAAGGAATTCCTAGGGTTAGGGTTCCTTTAAGGGATCTATAAGGGATCTATAGGGTCTAGGGTACCCAGAGACTCCAATATCCCTTAATTAAGGAATATACTTCAAATTATATCAGGGATCCTACTACGACGTATAGTATCTTCCTTAATGAAGTATCTTCCTTAATGAAGGGATATTGGAGTCTCAGGGTTCCGGGGCTTGAGGGTGTAGGTTCAGGGTTTGGGGCTTGGTCAGAGTCGGATAGAGGTTGCATAGATATGGGGGTTTCCGAAAATTCGGGGTACCCTATTTTGGAGTCCTTATAGTAAGGATCCTACTATTTAGGGTATGATATTAGGGTCCCCTATTTTCGGAAAGTCCCATATTGGGGTTTCGCAGCTTTGGCTTCGGGTCTTAGGGTTTCACGTCGAACTCGATTAACTGTTCTGAGATTTGTTGTCCTCCTGCGTTTGGGGTTGATTCTTCGCAATGCAGCAGCCCGGTGCTGTCACAGATATGGGAGTTTCCGAAAATAGGAGACACTAATCTAAAGTTGTTGACTTGCGCTACAAGTCACTAGTCATCGCAACAAATCAACCTAAACCTTTGAGACAACGCCCGAATCCAGCCCGAAACCTTCAACCTCAGCCTCCCCTCCATCTTCCTCCAAAGCCCTTAACTAGGCAAAAACCAGTCTTCATCCCACAACTCGAAACCTTCCTATAGTCTCCATTGTAGTTCCTTTTTGGGGTTACCTTATAGGATCCTAATTATATATTTGGTTAAACCAAAAAAGGAACTACAATGGAGACTATAGGTTAGCCTTTTCTGTAAAGCCGTTGATGTTTTGGGAGCTTCAGACACTCAGGGAGGCTGGAGCCGAGCCTGAGTAGTGGTTCTCTAAATTAGGCTCCCTTTTTAGGTGCCCTTAGGGTTTAGGGTTTAGGGTTTAGGGTGCCGTAGTATAATAGGGACACCCAAAAACGGACCATAATTTCGACAACCACCCATATAAGTCTCCAGCTGCCGGAAGCCATCGCACCGTACATAAATCTTGTAAAACCATTTCCTGCAGGAATTTCAGAACCCCTCTTAAACGATTCATAACAACCCTGGAAGCCCCTTAAGAAGCCTAGCAAACTGCTTGCCAAACCTATGTTTATACCCTTTGAAACCCAACATAAACTCATAACAAAACCGTATTAAGCTCACCTAAGCAATTAAGCACCAACAACCCCCCAAAAAACACACACACACACACAAAACCCTAAAAAGCCTTTAACACTCTAAAACCTTTAACACCACTCCCCGCCCCAACCCCAAACCCTAAAGATAAACCCTAAACCCCTCAACCCTGAAACCTAAACCCCAAACCCCAAACCCTGAACCTTAGATTCCCACCCGGCCCCTTCAACCCGTTCCCACCCCCACCAGCAAGCCCTGGGTCCCTGAAATCTGCCTGCCCTGCCCTGCCGCCTGCCCCTGCCCCCTCTGCCGCCCTGCCCTGCCCTACCCTGCTGCTTGCTCCTTGTCTGACAATAGTGTGGGAATTGAGGGCGAAGCCTGACACCAAAAGGATGGTTTGGGTGGTTGGGCCTGTGGTATCATCACAGTGGGCGGGCGATCCGGTTTCACCGAGTTCTACCACAAATATGCAAGACAGACCGCTTGACGCGATATACGCCGCCACCCACAAGCAAGAAGACGCCCTAAACCCTAAATCCGAAACCCTGAACCCTAAGACCTGAGCACTAAACCCTAGACCCTAAACCCTAAACCAGGAGCGAACCGTCTCTATGGTTCCCCGAGCCAAATGGAGCTGGGAAGAGCGTCGGTTTGTGAGGCTTTCCGGCGACTCCAGGGTCTACAGGGTTAAGGGGCTTAGGGTTTAGGGTTTAGGGTTTAGGGCTTAGGGTTTAGGGTTTAGGGCTTAGGGTTTAGGGTTTAGGGCTTAGGGTTTAGGGTTTAGGGCTTAGGGTTTAGGGCTTACGGTTTAGGGGTTCAGCGGTTTAGGGCTTCTGAGATTCTGGTTTAGGGTTCAGGGTTTAGGGGTTTCGGGTTTAGGGTTTACACTTTGCCGTAGAAGACAGCGAGTAGGCGACAGTATCTGAGATGGGTAGTGTCGAGTGCATCGTACCATGGCGATGCGCTGTCAAAGCCTGTCTTTGGAAGGGCTTTCGTTCCTGGGTATACATTTCTTACTAATTCAGCAGAACGCAAGCATGCGGAGACTCGAGGGTTTAGGGTTTCGGATTTGATGAGGGTCGGAGAGAGAGTGGGCTGGCGTGTTGACGCCAATCGATTGCCAGGGGCTTAAGCTAAGCTCCGCCCACCCAAGTAGGTGGGCCGCCTAAGCCGTGAGTTCATGCGGATGGGATCCTAAATGACATCTGCCAAGACGGCACCCTTAAACGCCAGGCAGCTCTTGAATTCATAACTCGGTCCTTCCTGTTGCGGCACCCGGCATGCAACCATTGAACAAAGCTACCCCGTTACACAGCCGTCAGACGTCCAAGTGCAGGTGCCTTTTCTTTCTGGATTCCGAATTTAATATAGGGGCCTTAATTAGAATTATAATAAGGAACCCCCACAATAGTATAGGTAATTATTAAGGCCTCCCTATCAATCTACCGGGCACGATTCGGAAAAGGAAGCACCCCTGAAGGTGGCTCTTCCGCGGCTATCGGCAGAGGGTCGTGCCACCACATCGCATTGAGTCCTTGAGGTGTTGCTCGTCGTTTCAGAGGTGTTGCGCCAACCTATGTTAAGAGAGGCCGGATCCCGAAACTGCGAAAGGCAAAGCATAGTAGTTCCTTAGATCTGAACCTCTGAACGCAAAGCCTTGAATCTCGAGCCCCAGACCGACACAACTATGATGAGTATTTAGGGAACAGGAAACACACGAACAAGTTTGGGGGATTCGCAACGGAAGGCGATCGAGAAGAACGTTAGACGTTGGGAACGAGAAGCAGAACACGATAGTGATTTTCGCTGCTACAGCTACAGCGACGACATGAATCGTACTAGTAGCAGTAGTAGTCGTCGCCTTTGTCGTAGTAGTGGTAGTCGTCGTCGTAGTCGTCGTGGCGGCAGCAGGAGTAGCAGTAGGTGTAGGAGAAGGAGTAGGAGCAGGGAGCGGGAGCAGGAGTAGGAGCAGGAGTAGGAGCAGGATTAGAAGCAGGAGGAGTCGGAGTAGGTGTAGGAGTAGGAGTAGGAGTCGTAGCCCTAGCAGTAGCAGCAGCAGCGGCAGCAGAGGCAGCACCAGCGCTGCACTAGCAGCGCTAGCACGTAAGCTGACAATCGTTCTTATGAGTAGGAGTAGTAGAAACAGAAGCAATAGCAGCAGGAGTAGTAGTAGTAGTAGTAGTCGTAGTAGTAGTAGTAGTAGTAGGTTTTAGAGACGTGCCCATGTTTTTTCTGCCTTTTCCCACTTACCCCAGGAAAGTTAATAACAGACAATGAGACTTTGATTTTGAGTTTTCATCGCTTTTCTATTTGCTGTCATAGTTGCTGTCGTTGGTTCCTCGGTACATGAGGCTTCAGTACCAAAGCAAAAGCAAAAGTGCGAACAGCCTAACTATAACACACACACACCCCACACACTCACACACCTCACACACACACACACACTCTCACACACACACACACACCCACCTCTCTCTCACACCCACACACACACCCACCTCTCACACCCACACCCACACCCACCTCTCACACCCACACCCACACCCACACCCACACCCACACC